>VUQS01045298.1:0-21856 GCA_015108495.1 Heterochromis multidens
TAAAACTTTCCTTTTTGATAAAGCTTATAGTTAGGGTTGGATCAGGTGACCCTGAATCCTCCCTTAGTTACGCTGCAATAGGCCTAGGCTGCTGGGGGTTTCCCATGATGCACTGAGTATTTCTCTTTCTCTCACCGTGTTTTTACACCTCTCTGCATTTAATGAGCTATTATTAATCTCTGCCTCTCTTCCACAGCATGCCCTTCTCCCTTCACCCCCAACCGGTCGCGGCGGATGGCTGCCCCTCCCTGAGCCTGGTTCCGCCGGAGGTTTCTTCCTGTTAAAAGGGAGTTTTTCCTTCCCACTGTTGCCAAGTGCTTGCTCATAGGGGGTCGTTTGATTGTTGGGGTTTCTCTGTATTATTGTAGGGTCTCTACCCTACAATATAAAGCGCCTTGAGGCGACTTTTGTTGTGATTTGGCGCTATATAAATAAAATTGAATTGAATTGAATTGAATAGTGAATTCATTAGGTGAAAAACCTCACTGTAGAATGACAATGAACTAGAAAGATTTAATGATATTTGGGCATGATTAGTATTTAGTTTTTGTGCAGGTTTGCAGCTGTTAAATTTTGTGTTTTTTAAGAGTTGTTAAGCAAAAGTTACCTCATGGAAGATCATACAGAGCAAAGCATATTAAAATAATAATTCATGTACAACATCTTCTTTATCTACTATTAGTAAGCAATAATAAGGAGGTTTTTGAGTAGCTGTAGAGCCAATATGCTACTAATCTGCATTATAATAAGAAACTTATTAAAAATAAACAAACGTACCTTAATTTAAAGTGTTAACTCATTATAATACAAAATAAATATATATAATAAATGCATTTCTATGTAGGAGTACGCCAACATTAAGCCAGTTAAATTGTAAATGCATCTCTTTCTCTCTGTTTCAGCTCTCCATCCAGACATTCAGACTAAAAGAGCATTTTTCTCCCCCGAAAACAGACCTTTACTAAATTGGTCTCTGGAGTGTTTAAAGCTTAAAATGCCAGAGTAGTTGTTTCATTGTGCGCAGGGACAAACAGAGATTTTGCAAAATGGTGCCATTCAGGCATTTCACTGTGGACACAGAAATGACACTGCAATGCTAATGTGGACACAAATCACTTCTGCACAAAAACTGCTTTCAGATTTAAATGCCTTAATGCAGATGTAATCCAAGTGTGCATTTGTGTGTCTCACTGTGAATGAATTAAATGATGCAACTCCATTAATACGGTTCCAGTTTTTTAGATAATAAATCAACATTGTTTCATTTAACAGGCCCTTATTATTTTGATTCACTACATTTTTTGTGAGAGAGTCATAATTCAACAAGTTTACTTAATGGCTGCTTTTACCAGTATCTGTAAGCCATTTTAAAACTTTCCCATAGACCCTGCTGTGTCACACGCACTGTAGGAAACCTTGATTAAACACTTCTCTGAAGCCTTGACCATAAAACTTCTCTAAACTTTACTTTTGTGCACAGCCAGGGTGTATGAAAATATGGTTTTCATACTCCCTTGATTCAATTTTAGTCAACATGGTGTCCTAAAATATAAGTGCTTTTTTTATTTCAGTTCCCTGTGTTTATATGAACTACTATTAAGACAATCCCTCATGGGGTATGCATATGTTTATCTGAACTGTCTAGTCACCATTGTGTTTAATTTATGGATATATTTGGATTTAAGTATAAGTATATTCTTACATGTAGGTTTGAAGTTGCTTTCCTGTCATGATTCTCTGTGTTTAATGCCATGAGAAAAATTCTTCTGAGGTTTATCTAAAACTCTTCCACTCCTAAAATGCTCATTCCTAAAGTGCCTCCTAAAACACTCTGTACTTTAAGGGATTTTCAGACATATCTCACTTGAGCTGTGTGCAAGCTGTGCGTTGCTAAATAAAGAGATGTCTGCAAGCCCTTAAAACACTATGCAAATCTTGCCAAACAGCAGCCACTGATGTGAATAATAGGCACTAATGATTAATGAAAAATCTTGTGTAACAAAAGTGCACAAGCCTTTTATTAGATCAAGCAGTTTAAGTAGTGAAGTCAAATGATAGGAGGCATTAATGAATCAGTAATATCTGTTGTGCTGCATCAGTTTATCTAATGTTTTTTTTATCTATCAGTTTATCTAATTTTTTTTTTATCTATCAGTTTATCTAATATTAGCTAACATTAAGCTATCATCAGTAACTGTATATACACACAGACTGTACATCAAAGATGGAAGTCTAAAACATGAAGCCAGTGCAGAAGTTCCTTAACCCTGCATTTTTAATAGCCAGCAGGTATCAACTCCTCTGGGTGCAAGAAAGAAGTGTGACTATATAGATGCCTATGAGAAAATTTATCTGTTTTTCACTTAATTTATGACCTCAGTAAATGCTATCCTAATGAGTTTATTGTCTCAATCACTAATTTAAAGTCTTTTTTTAAATCCTGTATGATGTTCATATTGTAAACTGTGGTTCCATTTAGAGTAAAATAAATGATAAAGCAGGGTATGATCTGGAATGTGGCTTTGTGATTGACAAGTTGCTACGGTAAGAGCATGCAAGGTCTCTGGTTTCTCAGTCAGATCACTTGTGAAGTCTGCTTTCAAATGATCTAGATGGCAACAGCCAAAATACTGTAGCAAAGTCCATCTTTTATATATACTCACCAGCCACTTTATTAAGTACACATTGCTAGTATGTGGTTGGACCCCCTTTTGCCTTCAGAACTACCTTAATTCTTTGTGCTGGAAATTCAACAAGGTGCTGGAAACATTCCTCAGAGATTTTGGTCCATATTGACATGACAGCATCTACAAAGTTGCTGCAGACTTGCCAGCTGCACATTCATAATGTGAATCTCCAGTTCCACTAAATCCCAAAGTTGCTCTATTGGATTGAGATCTGGTGACTGTGGAGGCCATTTGGGTACAGTGAACTGACTGTCAAGTTCAACAAACCAGTTTGAGATGATTTGAGCTTTGTGTCATGGTGCATTATCCTGTTGGAAGCAGCCATTAAAAGATGGGTACACTGTGGTCATAAAGGGATGGACATGGTCAGTAACAATACTCAGGTAGGCTGTGGCATTTAAACAATGCTTAGTTGGTACTAAGAGGCCCAGTGTGAAAAGAAAACATCCCCTACACCATTACACCACCAGCCTGAACTGTCAATGCAAGGCAGGATGGATCTATCATCTATCATATGGATCTTTCATGTTGTTTACACCAAATTCTGCTTGCAAGACTCATCAGACCAGGCAACATTTTTCCAATCTTCTGCTGTCCAATTTTAGTGATTTTTTGTTGTTTGTCGTGGTCATCTGCTGCTATAGCCCATCTCCTTCAAGGTTTGACATGTTGCACATTCACAGATGCTCTTCTGCATATCTTTGTTGTAACGAGTGGTTATTTGAGATACTGTTGCCCTTCTTTCAGCTCAAGGCAGTCTGGCCAACTCCTCTGACCTCTGACATCAACAAGGAATTTTCACCCAGAGAACTGCCGCTCACTGGATATTTTCTCTATTTCAGACTTCTCTGTAAACCATAGAGATGGTTGTGTGGGAAAATCCCAGTAGATCAGCAGTTTCTGAAATACTTAGACCAGCACGTCTGGCACCAAAAACCATGCCACGTTCAAAGTCACTAAAAATCAGCTCTCTTTCCCATTCTGATGCTTATTTTGAACTTCAGCAGGTTGTCTTGATCATGTGTACATACCTAAATTTTTTGAGTTGCGACCGGTTGATTAGATATTTGTGTTAATGAGCAGTTGAACAGGCAAGTGTGGAGTCTCTAATTATACCACACCTAGTAAGTCTGCAGCTTCTAAATCTCTGCACATTCAACTAAATATTCACTCAATTTTTCATTTGTAAAATTCTTATTTGCATGAATATAAAGCATAAATAATTATTTGTGTTGTACTGTACCAAAGGTATTTAAAATAAGACTGGAACCAGTTCCTTCTTCTGCCTAGTTTTTATTTTGCTCCATGTAGGCTTATCACGTAGGATGTTGCATGTAGGATTTTCAAGGGCACTGAGACTGTAATGGGTAGCTAAAAATCAGCCTACAGCCACACAGCAGCCTCATGTGATCGATGTTCTCAGGCAGAGCATATTTCTCCTCCCAGATTGTGAAACCACATCACGTATCACTTGGCTGGAAAAGAGATAAAAGAATTTTATGGAAAGTCAAACCTCCCTATGTGGTCTTCAGCAGTAACACAAGAGGCTTATATGGGCTCAAGCTGTCCACAAAAATCCTGAGTTCCAACGCTTAATGCAAAGGAAATGGGCAGTATTAGATTTATTTATCTCGAAGTAGGAGCTTTTTTCTGAAGCAGTACGATAGATATCAAGGATGGAACTAAAGGCTGCTGAAAAAATAAATAAATAAATAAATCACACAGCATTCCAGCTGTAATTACCTGAGTAAGTGCTGTGCATAGAGCAAAGATCCAGAGTGCCACCAGGTTCTCATTAAGCCAGTCCTTTACCCGCTCGTAGCATGGCTGCGGAGACACACACACACACACAAAAAAAAAAATATGACCAGAACATGAGCAAACATTAGCCCACAAAAGTAAACTCACGATTAAGATGTCTTGTGGTAAATACATAGGATAAGGGACCCTTACAACAAGTCCTTTTCCTCCTGTATAAAGAAACTGTGATAGAAAATACTCTTAAGCTAAAGGATCCCAAGTGGCAACATCTTTATCTACTAATCCTTTCACTCTGACCTAATATTCTTTGGGAAAACTTTTCAAATTCGAATCCCTGCTGTCTCTGTCTCCCTTCGGCAGTACAAACAGCAGTAATGTGAATACAGGAGCAGCACATACACTGACTGTATCAGTTAGACATGAGAAAGGCCTGAATTTTTCATGTCTGACATTGCTTGGATTTATTCTGAAGCCAATGTTGACAGCAAGAAATTCTCTACCCTCTTACTGCTTCCCCATTTTTTGTCTCTAAGAGATTTTCATCATCTAGAGTACATTTAAAAATCAATTTTGAATGTAAAATGTTTGTGTACCTGACAGATTGGAAGAAAAGAAAGGTAATTATCACTATTAGGAGGAACAGAGTTATCCTCCTGGTCAGAAATGAAACCAAATAAAGACAAGGAGATGAATTTGCTTTATCAAAAGCAAAGGAAGTGGCTGTCTCTGTGTAGTTGAAAGCTGATATCAGAAGTAATAGGAGTGGCATTTGCAATGAAAGCTATGTGACACATGGCTCCACAGACATTTTAAAGATGTGTAGCAAGCTGTGTGTGTGAATATGATAGATACACAGGAGAAAAGACTGCCTGACATACTGTAGTAAAAGGGTAAGTGCTATCATAACAGGCTACAGTGCTGTTCTAATTTAATTATTCATTTCTGCAGACTTGCCTTCCTGATTGTGCTATTTTTTAAATCTCCTTACATCAAGAAGCTGAGTCAGAGCCAGGGAAACCAAACACAATCAACTCTGCATTTCACTGCTGCCGAAAAAATATATATTTTCCTTAGCGCACGGCAAAATATTTCTGGGCTGGATCAATATGGAAAGTCATGCAGTAAGCCAAAATTTCAGACAGCTTCAGAGTTATTTATCAAACTGCTGCCCAAGTGCAAACCCCCTGGACCACAAAGCTGCATCTGAAAATATATAAATTCATATTTTTATTGTTTGACATCCACTGCAGACTTCCATAAAACATGGGGAAAAAAAACACATTAGTAAATCTGAACCTGCCATGCCAGTCCCACCGCAGACACTAAGCCCATCAACAATGTCACAGAGCAAAAAAACAAAACAAAATCTAAAACAAATTATGTAACAAAAGGCTAAAAGAAACTGTAGTCAATGTCTTCACAACAATTCTTTGGCTGTCATATCCAATACTTAGTGGACTACACTACGTAGTTCACTTTCATTGCTTTTAATGTGGGATTCGGCAGCTATTTGTGGCTGCTTAGTTGGCGAGGATTTAGCAGGTAGGGAGCCATGTATTTCAATTAGAAGGCTATTAACAGTTGTCTGCTCATAGCTTCGATCAATTATGAAAAAAATAAGTCCAAAAATTGCACAAAGGTTCATTCAATATATTTCAACCACATGCAGAAGCCCTCATCAACTTAAAGATCATTTTCATTTGTCCTTTTCACACGGGAAAAAAGGAAATATACTTTGTCATGGGCAACTAAAGTGTGACATACATAACAAGTACAAGCACCACACAGTCTTAAGACAGGGAGCAAGAGTAACAGTAACAGTTTAGTTTAGAAAATCCATCCAGTGGCACTGGACTGTAAGGCTGTGACCTGTGCAGTCATTACTACCCATGTTGTGGATGCAGGCCTGTGGTATTGTCTGTGGGGATGGCTGAGTGTGCCTGTATGTTACAACTCATTGGAGAAAAATGCTGGAAAGGAGGCTGTAATGAAGAGTCTATGGCTGGGTGTGTGTGTGTGCTCTCAGTATCATGAAAGCCCATTGTGGGTGAAAAGAGATGGCCTGAAAAAGTAACATGTGTGATCACAAGTCGTTGCCTATAACTCCTGCCAAGGACCACATATTCTGTTTTTTCCACTGATCCTGGCTCATGAATATAATCCATTTCTAGTCAGTGCTGTAACAGGTTTATGTTTGATGCTGACTGACAGAAACACCAGAAAGAGTCTCTTTCAGAGCCCTGGCCTTTTCAACAATTCCATGGTGTTCAAATCATAGGTGTTAACTCTGAACTCTGTCTAAAGGTGCCGTGTGTGCTGATTTGGCACTTTCTGTCCTGGTCTTAGGGGAGTCTCATCACTCTCGTTTTGGCCTGTACTTTCCTCTGGACTGCCTCCACCTTCATCTTTCTCCTCTTTGAAAAGATGTTCTCTTTTTTTAAAGTGTCAGTGAAAAAGGGCTCGACTCAAATAAACACTAGACAGTGTACAGCTGGGTTCAGACTTGAACTTCTGTCCTTAAAATAAAATAGATTGACCGTGATGGACTTTCAAAAATTCCTTAATGTCTTATAATTTTATATATTAACTAAAAAAGAAATGAAAGTTTATGTTTTGATTTACAGTTTCAGTGGTTTTTCAGTACATCTCTTAGGAAACCCAAACACATTCTATGAATTATGAATATGCATTTGAATACAAAAACCAGTATATGCACAACATTGTCATCACTGACACTGTGCCACGACTGCCTGAAGTTAATCAAGGCCGGGCTATCGGCATGCTGGATGCTGGCATGCATATCTGAGCTGTTGATCCAGCCTTGCAAGATGAGAGCAGCATCTCAGGATCTGATTGTTCTTAGTGGAAATCTGTCTGGACAGAGGAACCAAGATGAGGTGCTTCAACCTGACCTTGTGCCACTCTTGTGGCTGTGCCCCTCTGCCAGAGTAGCACAGGCCTTTCTGGATCGGGAGTGTATCCAGACAAATCCTTGGTCAGTATTTAGTCTCCTGTTGAACATGTCTGGGACATGCTGGGTCAATGTGTTCATCACAGACAGGTGACTGCTTTGATCATGTCTAGAAGAGCCCATGCCTCATGTTAAACATGTTGCATATACACATGTTATAATGTTGGTCTATAAAATCTATTTGAAACACAAACTTTTGTGTCTTTTTTTTTTTTGACTAGTATATATATGCAGTTAAGGTTTCCAGTTTGGATACAGAAAAAGTCGCACATATGGGCACTGAAATAGGTGTTTGCTTACTGTAAATTTCCTTCTCTTTGCACTAGCAATAAGAAAGAAGCTTCCTTAATATACATGTAAATTCAGTGCTAGAGATGTGGGGCAAAAAAATCATAGATGTGACAATAACAGGTCTTAGCGGTTAGTCAAATAAGGCTTCTATCTTCCTTTGCTTTGAACTTACAGAATAGTTAAAGCCTTTTCTACTTTTTTCCATTCAGTATTTTTGTTCCATTTGTGATTTTAGAACTGAGACCACCACATAAAACACATTTCCTTTTCTGGGCTTCTACAATGATTGTCTGAAGTTCACAATTTGTTGAAATTGCACTTCTTTGCTGTTGTTTTCACTGCCATGTCTAATAACTTGTGGTGCAAACAGAATCTGTCTATGCCAGTGATTCATTTACTGGTGACTGCCTCAGGGCTGGCCTCTTGCTGTCCTTTCCTTGCTGGCTGTGTCTTTCAATTTCTTACAGGAAATTGGTGGGTGGAGCTGACCTGGTTAGAGATACAGCACACCTAAGCAAGTTGGGCTGAGGAGACTATAAAGCAGCCCTACAGGGTCCTCTCTTTTACTCTCTCTGGTTGACTGACTGGCAGAGCTACTCATTCACTCTCAGACACTGCACACATACTAACTTGCTGGCAATCACACACTACTGTTTGCATTATTTACTCTGCATAATTAAAATACTGTGTAGTCTCCCTCATTTGTTACATGATTTTGAGTCTAATGTGACATTAGAGAATGTCTGAATCTATTCATCCACTGACTTCAGATCAGGTTTGTGCATGTGCAGCTGAGATTTTTAAAAGATGACCCTTTGTGTGCACATGGCTTTGTAATTCTAACAAAAGCAATGTCTATGTAACTTTCTGCCCTTGTGCATAAACATTTTAGTTGTGAATCTACACAGGTTTGCATACATCTTAAAACATCTGTAAGACTTTTAAATTGTAAATGTATCTGTATGTGTGGATACTGTCAAGCCTTTGTTTGAACCTGTCATTTCGGCCTTGTTTCTGTTTGCCTGTCAATTAACCCTTTCATGCATAAATTATAAGAACCTCAGTCAAGATTTTTTTTCCTGAGTGGTTTTGTATGGAGACATACTTTGTTTTTCGTGAGCATTCAGCATCATGGCGTGTATTGGCATGTTATGTAAGGCCATATTTACCACCTGTTAATTAATGCAAACATATTTTTTTGGTTTGTGCCCTGACTGGGCAATAGGTGGCATTGTATGGGATGATGCACAAGCATCCACTGTGTTGGCTGATATGCAACTATAACAACAAAACACATGCATGTACAAGAGAACAGCTTTTGAATAGCTGTCCGCTGTAGTGACCACTATGTATGAAAGGGTTAATGCATAAAGGCATTTTTTGACACTGTTTGACACTAAGAACACAGCTGCCAATGACAAGAGCCACAAAAATTTAAACCAAGACAAAGCACCAACCTTTATTCCTCCAGTATTACATCCATTACTTAAATGTTTATTGAACAGTACTATGAGGCATTTATAAAATTTGAATGTAGGAAAAGAAGGGTTCTTATCTGCTTTGAGAGACTTCAACAGCATAAACCTGCCAGTGGCCTTGAACAGCATCTGATTTCTACTTGTCGCTTGAACCCAACAGAGAAGTCACTTGAGTATAAAATGTGTTTCAGACTGAGAAGCTGTTGAAACTGGATTCAGCTGGACAATACTAACATACTAAGGAAAACATTTGAACATGAGTTTAATTGAAATGAGGTATGCAATAGATATCTGCAGAGGTGGTTTATACAAGAAGTGAATGCAGGTATTATTGGAAGAAAGAGCTGTTAAGCTTCACTGAGAACTACAGGGACTGAATCCTTGATCTGCAGGCAAACAATCAAAATATAAAACAAGCCACATTAATTTATTGTCAAAATGTCTTTCAGGCTGCAGGCACTAGTGGAATTCAGAAGGCCAACAAGCTGTCACCTGAAGGGCATAAATATGCCTCATTTTGAAAAATCTTTCAGTGGTTTATGCAGAACCTGATTTAAAGAAGAGAAAACGAAAGGCCTTTTAAGGTTACATGTTTCATTTTGAAAAGTGAAAACCTGGTGCTGTTTGACCACAGCTTAGCCTTTTGTGGAACTATAACAGTATGGAATTCAAAATCTGCAGTTTACAAGAGGAAACCAAAGTTTATTGGTGATTTACTTTATTTATTAAACTGAAGTACATGTCTGGAGTCAAATAGCACCCTCATCTGCTGTTCACACATTTGATAATTCATAAAACAATAAATATACATTTGATCTTTCTGGGTTTTATAATGACTATATTCAGTAGTATGACAACAAAACCTCTATTTGATGACAAGGTCCATTTAGTGGAAAATCAGGAGCATTCAACTGGGTTATATGATCTCCATCAGCACATGGAATTCATCTAAACACTGGAAATTTAGCACTTCCCAGTTTAGGGACTTTTGAAATATACCGTTTTAAAAAGCTCAAAAAATACTGGTTTGAACATCAATCAATTTGAACATCTCCCACAAGTACTTTCCATGGATAAAAGGTTCAGCTCAGAATATCAAAATTGTATTCCTGAACATGCTACTCTAGTTTTAGATACAAAATAAAATCACCTAAAAGGTTTGAAATTTTCAAGAGATTCACAACACTTGATCTATAGCAAGAGTGGGCAATTCATTTTCTTAAGAGGCCACATGAGAAACTGGGACTGTTGTGGAGGGCCGTACCAATATGCTTATAGAGAGATAAAATACATTTTGAGCAGAACTGAGTTCAGCTTATTGGTTCAGCCCTCCACAACAGTCCCAGTTTCTCATGTGGCCCCTTGGGAAAATTAATTGCCCACCCCTGATCTAGAGCCTTGCAAACTGTGACTGTTTCTGCAGGCAGCATCTGGCACCCTTGATATGATTTCTGAAATCGCCTATTTGCTATTTTGTTGCAATAACTTAATAACATCAGACACTGAGCAGAAATCGTTGCCATTACTGTTCATCGCCTTCACTCATAATGATGTTATGTGACTGGTTTAGTACTGCCGGACTGCAGGAGTTTCAGTGTGTGAGGTGGCCCTAACATTCTCTGTCCTTAATGATGATGATCAACTTCGAAACTCATTTTTATCTCCTCCATATAGGATCATAAAAATCAGATGCTGCAGTTGGCACACCTGTTGTCTGCTGGGTTTGTGTCTTTCTTTTCTTCTTTTTCATTAAACATAATTGCTTCATTATGCTTAAAGGCTCACACCTTATATAGCCATTGAGACACTTTGCCAGTGCCAATTATTCTATTTATATTATTGTACATTTTCTTCTCATTAAATGCTACTGAACCATTGTTGCAAAAAGCAGGTGCAATAGAGTGTTACACTCATATTTGATGGATATTCCACAGAACATCGTGTCCACGATTGACCAGTCGGAATGTGAGGGCCAAAGTAAGGATGTTCTAAAAATGGAGATGAAATGCAAAGAAAATGGTGGGCAGGAGAAACTTGAAAGCACTAGAAAGTGATGCCTGCTAATGCAGAAAGATCAAGTGCCAGCAGCTGCTGTAGTAACAGCAGGGAGATTCAAGGCAGCTAGGCTGCAGGAGAGGGGCAGAGATCTGAAGATGTTCTACAGAACAGAACAGGCGCAGTGGTAGGTAGGTAAAATTAAGTAACTAGCTTTGGCCATGTGTTAAGGTTGGCATATTTATCACTCATCATCAATAATTAAATTTGCAGTTAAGAAACAAAAAATGTAATCATATCAGCCAAAGTGTAGGATAGCATCCCAAAAAGCTGAATCTGTTCATCTGGACGTAGCGTTTTTAGTGGGAGAAACGTTTCGTCAACTTATCCAAGTGACTTCTTCAGTCTCAGCTGACTGCAGGATTCCCCAACCTTATAAACAGTAGTTTCGGTCATTATGCAAATGTACTGTTTATAAGGTTGGGGAATCCTGCAGTCAGCTGAGACTGAAGAAGTCACTTGGATAAGTTGACGAAACGTTTCTCCCACTAAAAACGCTACGTCCAGATGAACAGATTCCGCTTTTTGGGATTCTTTTACCTGGATTATTGAGCATGCATCAAGAGATTGTAGGATAGTATACAGTGATCAAACATTTAAACCAATGTAAACCAGTGACAGGTAAAGGGAATACCACTGATCAACATGCAATGTAATGTTCTGCTGGAGAACTCTGAGTGGTGACATTAATGTGGATGTTACTTTGACATGCACCACTTAATAAATATTTCAGACCCCACCCACCAGCAAGCCAGTGCACCCTGGCACACCACAAAAACATCTTGAACCAATGCACTGACCCTTCCAGTCAAACATCTGCAAGATCCTCTGGAACAAGCCTGATCCAAGGAGGCCTATCCTAAAAGTCACAGGATCCAAGAAATCTGCTGCTAATGACCTACATATTATTAGGCAGGTGGTTTTAACATTGTGGCTGATGGGTGTAAATTGTAAAATTGTTTGCATACATAAAAATCATGCAGTACAATAAAGTCTACCCCTAAATATTCCAGTCTGTGAGTTTAGTTTTTGGGTTACCAAAAGTTACCAAAACATTAGAGCACTGGTTTAATGTGTCAGAGGCTAAAAATAAAGGCTAGCTGAAAGGGACAATTTGATGCATCAACTGCTAAGAGGAAATCATTAGTCATCAAGATTTAGCCTGCTGAAATGAGACTACTAATTTTGAAAATGGGGTCCTGAATGAGTAAAGACAGTAATTCAATAAAAAGAGTTTGGAACAAATCTTTAAAAAGAGAGGTAATTTTGAAGATGAGTGTGTTGTTGTTCAAGGCTGAAATTTATTTAATGTAGGTGCAAGACTGTTGTATATAAAAGAAAGAAGGCCAATTGCCTTTACCAATTCATTAAACCTCTAGATTGATTTAATCACTGAAGTATTTGGACTAACTGTGTTAATGACAAGTTTATAGGAAGAATATCAATAGAAGAGGTTACTGCCTCAGTTCAGAATAATTATGTTGCAATGACACTGCACCAATGCAATGACACTGTAGTAAAACATTTAGTGCAGCAGAGTTTTACAGGGTGATGAACAGGCCACAAGTAGGTGGGATAATTTTGGTTTTGAATGAATGAGCTATTAATACCGGCTGTCCTCACATATTATCCCAACACACTCAATTACCTCTACAGCAACAACCAGTAAAGTAGCTAAATCATGTGCACCTTAATCCATTTGCAAACTGTCCAAGCAAAAAGAGGTGTTCCATTTTTATTAAGACAAACCTGCAAAAATGATGTAGCTTGTATATTTCTTGACTACTACTACTACTATTTGCTAATGCAATCCTTTGCACAGCCTGTTTGCCTTTCTCACCAGTGCATGGACATGCAACCGCTTATCGCAGCTCTGGCCTTTTTTTGACACATTCGATTTTAAATCCTTTTTGTATGTGATTTTGCAGCAGTTGAACAGTCAACTAAATAACACTGACGTTTGCCAACTTTTGCCACATAATCCAGCTGCCTCTCTGAAAACAGAATTAAGAGAAATCCTCACAGAATCGCAAGCAAAAAGCGGGATCTCTGAAGATGAAAGAAAATGCTGCTTTTTGAATGCTTCCAAAGATAACATGAATCTATTGAAAATTCCCCTGTGATATCAGCCAACGACAGCCTTATGAAACCAGTAGTGAAATACGTTGACTTTTTCATTAAGCCTTTCTTATCTTTATTACCTGCTTTTGTTCATGACACTACCGGTGTGCTTAACAAGCTCAAACAACTGGAAAACACTCACACACAGACAATCCTAGCAACCATTGACATGAAGTCATTGTACACAACTACAGATCACGAACAGGGCCCAGTAGCACTTGGCCATTTTTAAGTGCTTGGCCATAATCTGATAAGAATGAACAATATTTTCATTTTTCAGGACAAAAGTATTTAAATAGACCAGTCTCTAATCAAGAGAAAAATATTTTCTTCAAACACATTATTTGGTAGAGACGGTACACTAATGATATTTATTTGGTTTGGTCTGCATCAGAGGATTGCATCTTTAGATTACAGCAAGGAGTGAATACAATCCTTATATCTTACCCTCTTTGAGAGACTTTGCAGACATCTGTATTTAGAAAATGAAAAACAGAAACGGTATCCTACATGTCAGCAGTTTTCAGCCAAAGTGGCTCAAAGAAAACAGCCCTTATGGTCAGTTCTGCTAAGAATCTGTGACCAGGAAAAAGACTTTGAGACTAAATCTAAGGAAATGGCACTCTAAGGAAATGTTGTTACTTTTTCAGGAATGTGGATACAGAAATAGTAGCCTACAGAAAGTGTACATCAGAGACAAACTTACTACAAAGAAATGTTCCCAAACCAACAGAGAAAGTAATTACTACAAAGTAGGCTATGATTGAGAGTTATGTTTTGAGACAGATCTTACCTGACCCACCAGTTTTAGTAGGTCTTTGATTCTACAAGATAAACTGCTACGCAGCTAACATGATTGGGTCTAACACCTAGGGGTCCTACAAGTGCAATCAATGCAACCACTGCACAAATGTAGTACAGATCAAGAACCTGTATAACAGTAATACATCTACATTACAGGCCTTTGGAATTAGTAAACGGACTGGTTCTTATATAGCGCTTTTCTACTCTACTGGAGAACTCAAAGCACTTTATACAACATGCCTCATTCACCCATTTAAGCACTTTTTTCCACACCTAAGTGCTTTCTATCTAACATTCACACTCAATCAGAGAGCAACTTGGAGTTCAGTATCTTGCCCAAGGATACTTTGGCATGCAGACTGGAGCAGCCAGGGATTGAACCACCAACCTTCCGATTAGTAGATGATTTGGTCTACCTCCTGGGCTACAGTCACCTCAAATTGATTAGATCCCTCTTTCCATACAAAGAGGTGACAGGTAAAGGAGACTTAACTAGAAGGAAGCTTTTTGGATTTATAAATTACAGGCCACTAAATGTCCTGGCTTAAATGAGGACTTAGATTTTACTGCTTTATTCAATCATTTTTGTTTAATTTATTTACTTATTCATTTATTTGTTGTTAATATCAGTGCTATTGTCAGTTACATACAACATTTTGCTTTAAATGTAACAACTATAGTAGGCTTTATGTGTTGACACACATAAAGCTTTTTGGGCTCCTACACCTGGCCCAGGTTTTTAAGTTTGCCAATGGTGGAAGTGGAAGATTCCTGTTGGTGGAATACCAAAAGAAAGACCCATTGTTTCCATGGAATCTTTTTAACTCCCTGATGAATGCTTGTATGCTGTAACAGGGTGGAGTTTTTTACTCTAGGTTAAACATGACAGAGCTGTGAGAAGTATTTTGAATGTCATTTAAAGATCGGAATACCTTGAAGTTCTTTTTTTCTTTTTAAGCTAAATATCATTGCTGTTTTAACCTGGCCAGGATACAACATTCCAACAAAGAAATGCATCTGAAATGCATTTATTCTGTTTCGTGCTTCTTTTCTTCTAATTTATTGAAATCCACAAGGAAAACAAAAACTCTCTGTACGGTCCAGCTGCTAAAAATTAAAAATATGACACTAATTATACATTAGAAAAACATTAGTAGCACCAGCAGTCAAGTCCTTCTGGAGAGAGGTGATTAATTCAATAACCACTATAATGAATACAAATCTCTTAGGCCTCTTGTTTATTTGCTGAGGTGTAATAATGCTGGGGTTTAAAAGCTCCCTTTTTTTAATGGTAAAATTACTTGACAATTTGTGAGTAAAACTGTTTTGAAACACATGAATTAGGTATTGATTGTGGTTCTGAAGTGATTTGGGATCAAGCGAAGAATTGCCTGTTAATATTACAAATTACAATTACTTAAAATATATGACCAATGCAGTTACACAGCACTTACACTTGGACAATCAAGCATAGGTGAGATTTCAGATTGAGCAGATTTTGTAGATTTGAGCAGCCAACTTCAGCCCCCTTCACAGGTATTCACTGCCCTTCTGCACCCAATTCCAGCTGCTATAAGGTGTGATTCGACAACTGCTATTTGGGAACGCATTAAGCAAACTAAATATATACTCTGCAAAAATAAAACTGTGCAAAAAATAACAAAAAAAGAAGATCAGTAGCACAATTTGGAGGTGCAATATTCTTTGGTTTGTATCCCTGAACTCACCGCTGTCCACCATGTTCCCGGGTTGTCCAGGCCACAGTTGTCACTGTACTCCAGGCAGCAGGAGTCTGGCACGCGGCTGGCATTGTAAACCTCAAACCAGTCTGTGTGGTTGGTTACTCCACAGCAACGAAACTGCGCCGGGAGAAAAACAATGAGTCTCCAGAGTCTGACCTTTTATTATCATCACACTGAAATCATAATGCATGGCAAGAGATATACATCCCCCAGTGACGGGAACCAAAGTTGTTTGCCTGGCAAGAATTAAGATTCATTGTGTAAAACAACTGATATGTGTTGAGCATATAAAAGACTTCATCCTCCTGATATTGAGCTGCAGTCATCTCAAAGCCTCAAAATAACTTTCTAACTCGCCCTGCTTTTCTTTTAAATAAATATTTCCCTGCTTTGAGATTGGTATAGATTTTTTTATAAGGCATCGTGGCTTTCACCACAATTCATTTCATCAGTGTGGTTGAAAAGATTAAATGTCCCTGATATTTTTTTTTTTTCATCTGGTGAACTTAAATTCCACAGGGGAATAATGCTGTCTGAGCTGTGTGCTCACAGTTGGGGATTGTGTGTTAATTTAAAACTTGCTCACTTCCTTAAACAATGGGTCGTGCTTGCACTTTAACATGGTGTACTGCAGAATTTAAATCACCGGAGAGAAATGAAAAAAAAAAAAGGTGTAAAGTTCAGGAAAAAAAAACAAAAAACCCCAAATGCTAAAGACTGCAGACCAAAGGCATGTGGCCAGTACAGATTTACAGTATTATACGGGCATTCATTCAGCGCCTTGTGGATATTTTTACTACTTCTTCTAAGGTAGATCTGCGTCTACATACATAGCTCCATAGGTGGCCATTAATAATATTCAGGGTGAACTTTGCTCCAGGGACATCTGCTGCATTATCTATTCAGTGACTCAGCATATATGGAAGAGGCTTGGGAGGGAGTGACAGAATGAGAGCTGCCATATAATGATCTTCATCTCAGCCAGACTCTGTGGAGACCCCATACATACACACAGCGGCACTGATCTGACAAGGGAAAAAAGTGCACATTCACACTTGCACACAAACATTTTCAGGCAGTGGCTCATTCAGGCAGATTCTCCTTATGGCATGATCCAGCATGCAGAAAAAAAATCAACTCTGCACATTTACACCTACACATACAGACACACCTGCATTTGCATATAGTATTTGCATAGCAATAGATTTCTTTGTATTCATTTATGTCTTATCAGTCACCATACACATACAGGCAAACACACTCACACAATATGCCTTCCAGACACTAGATGCATGTATACACACAGACACAGAGCAGAGCCAAACATCCTGCATGTACCGCACATTTACTAATGGAACAAAACTACAAGCCATAACACAGGATCTGTGATGTTAAAAAAAAAACGAAAAAAAAAACAGGTCCAAAGAGCCCCGAAGTCTGTGATCTGTCATTTGATGTCTCCCAGAGGCATTTTCTAACAGCAGCATCCGTCCTCTGCAATCCTTAATTCCACATCTGTGTTTCTCACATTGTGTTTTCTTTGCAGAGAAATATGGAAAAAAAGAAATAAATAATGCAAAAGGAAAAGGCACATCAAAGTAAGAGCTGGAGACAAAGATTACCTCTGAGAGTCTATGATGTTTGCATTAATCTCTCTGACAACATTTTACCAAAGCATTTAAACCAGGAAAGCTTTAAGTGTTTATTACTGTCAGTAGAGTCATTTCAGACATCTCTTCTGATGCCATTTCTTAGATTGGTAGTATTTCTTTTATTAGCCTACTTATAAATGTCCAGATCCTATTAATGGCTAAAAGGATTGCAGTGTTTTATTCATATTTTACACTAAATGGAGAAATGTAAAATGAAATGGTGTTTCCACATTTCACCACTCACTTATAATTTAATATGATCACAGTGGTACAAAAAAAACAGACTGTGAAACCTTGCCAATAGCAAAGGTAAGCACTGTCACAATGAATAATGCAGTCAAAATGTCATGGATCTCAGCTTGTGTCATGGTATTTAGCATGACTGGCACACTGGAACGTTTACAACAGAATTTTTATATTTTTTAAAGCAGTAAAGTCAGAAACTGATCTGTCCCACAGCATCACCTACTCCCTCCAGTGATGTCACAACTTACATCAGTTTGTACTATCATCCAGGCGTTGGTCAAACCCACGTTGCCCTCTGTGCCAAAGAGCTGGAGGCCCTTCTTTAGATCCCTTTGGGCGTAGTGGTCAATCTGAAAGAACACAGGACAGGAAACATGGTTATTTAAGAAAAGAAAATAGGACAATTTAAAAAAAACTATTTTTTGCTACTGTGCAAATGAGATGTTATAAAATACATCTTCCCTATACATTTCAGAGCAGCTTGTTTCCATCAGCTGAGGACAAATGTGATTTAAACTCAAGTGGCAACAAATAACCACAAAGAGTCTCAGTTCTCATTTGGGAAAACAGAAGCACAATCTGTTAGGAGTGAACCAGAACAGACTCGACTTGCTTTTGATACCATGTTTCTTTATTTTGATTTGACAACAGACACCACATATTTTTTTTTATTGTGTATCACTGGTGGACTAGTAGTAGACATACTTAAAACAGAGAAGAGAAGAAACTGCTCTATTCCTTCAGCAGGAATGTGTCTTTGTCTCACCTATAAAGACAATAAGTACAGTAAAATAACAAAAACACATCTATAATTAGCAACACACCTATATACATACTGAAAACTTAGTGTATCTCAGTGCATCCTCAGCTACTGCATATATGAGTTACTGCTGGTGTCACAGAATTACACACCAAGTGACCTTTGGTATTGTTGCCTGGTGTAGACCAAGCCATTCCTGTGACGTATAATAATAAAAATAAAATAAATAATCATTAATCATTTATCAGTGGAAAAGATTACTGGTGTGAAGGAATGTATTTTAACCCAAACCACAATCTTTTCCTAACCTTGACCAAGTAGTTCTAAGAACCCAAAGTAAACCAAGCACAAACCTGAACCTATTCAGCTGGTTAAAGCTACTTAGATTTAGGTTTACACATATGAGAGTCATGGCTTTGGGGAAAAGGGCAAAACCAAGTCCAAAATATAAAACTCCAAACAGGATATGAATTATTGCCTTATAGCTGATAAACATGCATCCTATGCATCTCTTTATGTGGGTTTAGGTCTCTAAAATGCTTCCATGGCCAGTGCTTCATGGCATCAATGCCAAAAGACACCTTGGAGAGAAAAAAATATGATTGTATAATGTCCTGGGATGAAAACACATTACCTAAAAGCACTGGCTCACTGACTGGGGCATTACTGGATGCCAAGAGATAGCTGTACTGTTTTGAAGAGTCCCATTTGAAGGCCCATTTGAAGAGTAGTTGTGGCCAAATCACAAGTTTCTTAAACTTAAACATCTACAGTGAATCTATGTAGAGCCTATGATGTAGCCTACACAAGTGGCCAACACTGTTGCACTTCTGCATAAGTTACAGTGTTGTTTGCAGTTATGCTGTATGACATAGACAGGAGTATAAATCCCCTGTCAGACAGGTCTGGGAGCTTTGTCTTATGCATTTTGCACCTTTCCCCCATTGGCTAGTGTTCACACTGCCATTGTAAATTTGTCATTTTGTGTAACTTTTGTGCCTTTTTTTTTATCTTTTATAAAAAGGTCTGGATAGTGTGAGTGTAATAGTATGCTAACTGGAATGTGCATGTATCAGGCCATGACTGGTGTGGTAACATGCAGCTTATGAATGACTGGCTCTAGCCTGATGACCACAGGTTACATTATGAGCCAAGATGGCTACTGTCTGTGGAGGATTCATTCATGCTTTCCTTGTCCCAACCTGCCACACCTGCTTCGCTCTTGCCAAGTGCTTTTGAAGTTTGAAGTAGAAAGCAGGGGTGAGCATTAGTTTATTCTGAACGTGGAACACGCCTACTGTATTTTGGTTTGTTTCTTTTGGTCAGGTTATCCTGTTTGTGATTCTTTAGATAAATTTGTTAGTTGCTTAGGCCTTGGCTCACGTCTGGCAGGTGTCATTTATAATCATCTGGCTTGAAGGGAAGTGCCTCTAAAGGGAGGCACCCAGATACTAGCCAGATGAACACATCACCTGAACTTGCTCCTTTTGACATGGATGAGCAGCAGCTCTACTCTTAGCTTTCTCCAGATGTGCTCGTCAACCTATCTCTAAAGCTAAGCCATAGAGAAAATTTCCAGCCATCCTGCAGAGTTTCCTCTGTAGGATGGCTGGAAATTTAGATTTTTTTGTGGTGAGCATTGGACCGTTGATGGACTGGGAAATCGAAAGCTTTGCCTTTCAGCTTAGCTCTCTCTTCACAACAGTCTGTATTACTGGTGGCATGATACCAATCCGTCAGTCCACCTCATGCTCCACTTTTCCATCACCCATGAATAAGATCCCAAAATACTTGAACGTCCTTGCTTAGGGCAGGCATTCTCTCCCAACCCAGAGAAAAACGGTGGAGTGAGAACCACTGCACTATTGCCATAACCTAGTGCCTCACTACCTTGATATGAGAGGACACCTGGTGAATATCTATGAGATGGCAGTGGCTGTAGTATTTGAGACCACTGGAATGAAGTGGCAGCCTCTAGTCTTGTTTGTTCATTATATCGATTGGACAAGGTGCAAAGAACCACTTAGGTTTCTTTTTTTTTTTAAACCACTGAATATTTAAAGGAAAAACATGACAGCAAATGACAGTTTATGGAACACTGGGATAGATAGTTGCATATTTTCATGGAATATCACCACTAAACATTGTTTGGACCCAAGAACTTTGAGCACTTCAGCAGAAACAGTTCCTCATGCTTTGCACACAAAGAGGACTGAGCAGCTGCAGACAGATGCTCATTCTCAGGCTATATTCCACACTTTATGTCTTTTCACATGATATTAAAAGTGATAAACTATGGTCAGCAGCGAGGGGACTAAATTGGATTTGGACGGCAGACCACTGAGCCAATGTTCAGTAAACAGGCTCCATGCGGGTTTAGTTTAGAAGGTCTGGTTTAGCAGAGTGAACCTAAACAAACAAGATAAAAACCCTGAACAAAATCAGCTTTTGCAGTAAGCTTTGAATCAAAAGAAAACAAACTGGGGGCGTGAACACAGTCACAGAGGTAAACATGATTAAATACCCTCAACCCTTTGAAGTTAATAAAATCTAAAGAAAAAGAGCACGGGTGCTATACACAAACGGCAAACAAACACTCCAAAGCCGCGCAGCCTTATTTACTCATTTCGCTGGTCAACCCCGTCAAACATCATTCACATTGATCTCCACTGACCTTGCTCTTTCCTACACAGTAGCCTTTTAGCATCTGATGTGCTTCAGATACAAAACCCTTATATCAAGCCTGACTCCAAGCACTCAAATATTGAGTGAACACGGCCTTCATTTGACCAAATGACATTTAAATGCTGAATATGCTTTGCTTCATAGCTCTTCTGGTGTTCCATGTGTTATTATATCAAATATAAGAACATTCTGCTCTCTGCAGTTTGACATTTCCATGAGAAGAAAGTTATTTGAAATTGATGGCAAAATACAGGGTGGGCCATTTATATGGATACACCGTAATAACATGGGAATGGTTGGTGATATTAAAGTCCTGTTTGTGGCACATTAGTATATGTGAGGGGTAAACTCCCCAAGATGGGTGGTGACCATGGTGGCCATTTAGAAGTCGGCCATCTTGGATACAACTTTTGTTTTTTCAATAGGAAGAGGGCCATGTGACACATCAAACTTATTGGTAATGTCACAAGAAAAACAATGGTGTGCTTGGTTCCAACGTAACTTTATTCTTTCATGAGTTATTTACAAGTTGCTCTTTGTTCACAGCCATTGACATGTCGAAGAGGTTAACACGTGAGGAGCGGATCGAAATCGTGTTGATAT
>VUQS01045302.1:0-17481 GCA_015108495.1 Heterochromis multidens
CTGGGACTGAACTCGCCCAAACTGGTGACCAGCATGAGGAGGAGGTGCCAGGCTGTTGTGGCTGTGTATGGTTCTTCCACATGTTACTGAGGCCCCTGTTTGTTAAATGAATAAATTGTTAAATTGCCAATATGTCATACTCAACTCTGCTGCTCGACCCACAAATGCATTTTCCTTACAAATGTGGCACCATTTAAGGGGAAATAAACAGGCTTTCCAATGGCATAATATTTATTGCCAAGAGGCATTTTTACAACAAAGAAATAATCAACCAAACCCTTACTTTTTGTGCCAAGTTTATATTCAGAGCCAGGTCCTGATTAGAATCCACTTTAACGTCCAAACTGAAATTCGCATAAACATACATTATATTATCCAGAATCTTAGATATTTTTGTGTATTTGTATAGTAGAACTAGTGCATCATTTAAGGTAGAAAAAATTCTGAGCAATCCTGTGATTGCTGAGAATCATGTGAAGAAATTAATAAATTAAAAATGAACCTGTTACCAGCACAGCTGAAATAAACAATAATAAATGGTACATTATTCAGCTAGTCTAAGCCACTCAAAGCCTGATGGATGTTTTAGAAAGGCAAGAACACGATCAGAGTCTCCTTCTTCATTTAGAAACTGTTCATACAAATCTTTTAGTGCCATAAAGAATATCCAATCTGTTTTTCAAACTTTTATATGCTCTTTCCTCCACTGGTCCCTAAACTGCATGTGTAACAGCAGCATAAGAGGCCAGCTGTTCTGAAACGACTCCCAGATCCCCCAAAAAATCTTGGCGATGATGTTTTTTAAAAAATATATGAACTAGAATTCTAGTCTTGAATTCTTGCTACCCTATAATTAAGAAAATACAAGAATATTCAGATTCAGATAAGATTCAGATTCAGGGTCTCCCTCCACCTGTATGTGTCTCAGGTGCTGGACTGGGTGGAGCAACATGGCGAAGTTTTCTTGAACAAACACACCGGTGTGGGGAAGTCTTTGCACCGAGCACGAGCGCTGCAGAAACGCCACGATGACTTCCAGCAGGTTGCACAGGTAGCACAAGTCTAAGAGATGCAAATGCAGTCGCCGTTTAACTCGCTGAGGTCCAGCTGCAACATGTTAATTTCTTCCTGTTTGTCAGAACACGTACACCAACGCAGAGAAGCTTCTGGAGGCAGCAGACCAGCTGGCTCAGTCTGGAGAGTGTGAAGAGGAGGAGATCTACCAGGCGGCCCGAGACCTGGAGCTCCGCATGCAGGTGTGTCTGATGGAGGGAGGAGGGGGCTGTGTTGTCATTTACATGCTGTGAGTGTGTGTTGTTTACATTGTTTACATGTCACAGGCCTTCATCCAGCGCGTTGAACAGAGGAAGCTGCTGCTAGACCTCGCTGTGTCCTTCTACACGCATACAAAGGAGGTAACACACACTCATACACACTCAAACACACTTTTAAACCACACTTCAGAGGTAACATTATTAAAACTCACTGATCTTCCTCTCTTCTCCTCCTCCTCAGCTGTCAGCGTGGATGGAGGGACTCCAGAAGCAGCTCTCCTCAGATGTCCTTGTCTGTCCGGACACTGTGGAGGCTCTTCAGGCTCTCATCAGCCAGCAGCAGCAGCAGCAGGCCAACACACAGGTAACAACACATCTGTGACCTCTGACCTTAAGTCTAACCCCATCATAACAACCTAACACCCGCACCTGACCTCTGACCCCTCACCTCTAACCCTCACACTAACCCAAGCTCTAACCCTGACCTACAGGAAGCTGCGATGAGTGTCATCCGAGAGGGAGAAGACCTCATCCTGCAACTGAGGTACACACACACACACAGTGGGTGTGTTTGTTTTAAGCCACAGTGCTGCACTGTTGGCCATTGCATGTCATTATTCTGGATGTGGATGTTTTCTGCATCTAGACAGCTCAGTGGACCTGTGTAGGTCTGATTCTTGGGTCTGTGTGTGTGCATTTATTTTCTGTATTATTTAGAAAGTCCATGTGTACCTTTTGTGTCAACCAATGTGATTATTGTATCTGTACATAAAATAATGGATGAAATTAAAATCGATTCTATTACTACATCAAAGGCCCCAATTGATAGTGAGGACAATTCTTTAGAAGAGGTAACGCTCACATTATTGTGCATAAAACCACAAAAACAGCCTTCAGCCCAAGTACATCATTTGCTGGAGGAGTTAACTAACGCCGACATGGTGCTGAGTAAGGCACCTGGAAACCAAACACCCCTTCAAAGAGAAACTTTGCCCACTTCAAAAGTTCACTGGATCAAAACCCGAGGCAGCGATACTGTTTGTTTGTTGGATTATCTGAAAGTGTGTGATAAGGAGGTGGATGAGGGTTATATGCTAGTAGAGTTCACTGCAGTATACACACACACACACACATATATATATATATATATATATATATATATATATATCATGCTCAAGACTGTTTTCATCAGACAGTAAAATCAGAAGAACTGATGATATTCGAGAAGCCACAGAGGCTATTTTTTTGCTGATATGAGTGCAGGTTGGCTTTGAAATTTCGCTTTCCCCTATGGTGTGCATTGAGAACAAAAAGTTTGAAAACCACTGAGGTAGATTATGTTGAATTTGTGCAGAATTTATCACAAGGAAAATTCTGTGTTCGGGAGAAATTAAGAAATGAGCCGACCAAAAAGGTAAAGCTGTCGACTTACTGGTCGATCTACATTCCTACCCTCACATGTGACCACCAGCTGTGGGTAGTGACCGAAAGAATGAGATTGTGGCTACAAGCAGCAGAAATGAGCTTCCTCTGAAGGGTGTCTAGACTCTCTCTTTGAGATAGGGTGAGGTAATTGGAGAGGAGCTCAGAGTAGAGTCACTACTCCTATTTATTAAGTGAAGGTGGTTCGGGTATCTCACTAGGTCGCCTCCTGGATGCCTCTCAGGCGCATGTCCAACCAGGAGCAGACCCAGGAGCTGGAGGGAGGTGGCTGGGTAGATGGAGGTCTTTGAGTCTTTGCTTAGAATGTTGCGCCAACAACCCAGACCTGGATAAGTGGGTAAATGGCTGGATGAATGAAAATGTTCACCACCACAGATAAACGAATAAACAATACCAAACATCCAGAGTATATAATGACCTATGTATAACACTTAGACTGTTGTGTGTGTTGGATTGCTAATTTGTTGTACGGGCATTTGTTTTCAGTACACAGGGGCAGTTAGGAGGCCTGTGTGATGCTGATTTCTATTATAGTTGTGTTTGTTTTCAGGTTTACAAAGCCTTTGTGTTTGTTCTGTATACCTTTGTACAGCCTGTGCAGGTGTGTTTGTTTCACTGTTCATGCAAACTCAGAGGCCTGCATGGAGTGTTTGTGGGTGCCTTTGTTTAAGGTTTGACTAATGTGTGTAGGTGCATTTGTTTTCTCATTTGTATATCCTGCAAGAATGCAGGTCCAGGCATTTTTATTTGTAGCTTTTTGTTTGTTTTTACATCTCTGTAATAAGTGGATGGGTTTGTTTCAGGCCCCAGGGCAGCTCGGTGGCCCATGTGGAGTCAGTGCTGCAACAGCTGGAAGAGTCACACGTTCAGCTGGAGGAACTTTTCCATCAGAGGAAGATCCGATTAGATGTTTACTTACAGCTGCGCATATTGCAGCAGTGCACACTGGAGGTTAATTTGCATTCTACTTTTCCATCCAAATTTTTCTTCCTTGCACATGGTTGGAAAGGTGAACTCTATGTTTGTGTTTTCCAGGTTACCGGGGAAATGGACGCCTGGAAACAAGACCTTCAGAAACAGTCCCAGGACTTTTCCACCGAGAAACAAGCATCACCTAGGCCAGCCGATGCAAACCAGGACAAGCTAGCGCAGGACAAATTAACCCTGGGCCAGTCACGGCTAGTGGAGGCTACCCCTGAGGCACTAACATTAGCACAGCAGCGCATTCACAGGTAAGCAGGACAAGATGGTGTCTTCTTCCTCACTCAGCACAATAATAACTCTTGAGGCAGGCTTTGATTCATAGATTGATGATTGAATTGCAGGCACATGGAACGGAGGCTGGCTATGAACAACATGATTTATGAGGTCATCCAGCAAGGTCATGACCTTCAACAGTACATCACAGAGGTCGTGGCATCAGGTGAGAAATTCACTCATACAGTTTACTTTTGCTGGGTGTCTACTAGGCTGAGGCAATCAATTAAATAGAAACATCTTCATATCGACAGAAACATACATCATGCTCTTCAATGATGTAATGTCTGCTCATAAAAGGGGACCCACGATTGAGTCCTGCGGTAGAGCACAAGAAAAAAGAGGCTATGTGGATCTTCTTCACAAATTTTAGAGGTTATTAATGGGTTGCAGTAAATCCTTTAGTTTGAGCTCTTTAGTTGTTCATGGGGTTCTATTGTTAGTAACTGAAAGGGTTTCTGGATAGTTTCCATAGGTAAGTTTTGGGGTCACAAAGGTCTGTGGTTTCCAGGACATAAGATATTCTAAGCTCTTGTGGACACCATGAATAATGCTAAGGTAATGCAAAGCCCTCAAGAGCTTCCTATAATTCTCAAAAGCAAGTGGTAGTGATTTCTGATACGGTATCACTGATGTGCTCCAGGTGTTTTAAAGTGTTTTCTAGTGATTCTTGGGTGTGTTTAGAGGTTACTTAGGGGATTGTGGAAATCCCTTAATTGGATTTAATTGTTCTTTAAGGGGTTTCTAAAGAAGATTGCTAGTGGCTGGGGATATTCCCTCAAAGAAGGGACCTTGAGACATTTCTATTAATCATGCCCTGAGTGTTTTAGTTATTGTAGCCCTGTGGGGCTCGGTAGTTTTTGAAGTGATTGTAGATTGTAATTTTTAATTTTTGTTGAGGGGGTTCCAAATATCTTGGGTAGTGTTCTGATCATCTTTGAAGGTATGTTCTAAAAAAAAAAGTCTTTCTTTAGATTATACTTGGGTGAGCCATATAGGATCAAGGTGTTCATGAATGGATTTGCATCCTCAAGAACTCCCAAAGGTTCCTTAAGGTTCCTTTAGTAGTACTCAAGGGGTTCCAGAGATACCTGACAGTTTTATACCCTAATGAAATTTCAGAGGTGACTGTGGATCCAAAGTCTTCCCATGAGCTTTTCAGAGGTTTCCGTGGATGCTTGTTAGTACTCAGGTGTTCCATGGGGGAATTTAAAAGCCTTTAACCTCTTGACATCCACCAAGTCACTGGCAACCCATCTAGGGTTAGGATTTGGTTAATGTCCACATTTTTTATAGAAGTCTCAGCTATGTGGAACACCCAAAGGGAAAAGATTTTAACAGACAAATTGTAAAGCAAAAACATATGAGACTGCAACTGAATGGTAACATCAGGTAACCCAACCCAACTCCGAAGGCTAGACTTAGATGTTAAAGGATGAAGTTAAAGGATGGTTTCTCAAAGTTTTCTCAAAATCAATTATTTGTTTAATAAACAGTAGAACCTGCAGAGAGGGGGTAAGTTTTCTAATCCAACACTTTCAGCGGATGCAGTTTGACACAGTAAATGTGTAATAAATGAAGGCTGTAGCAATGGTCCCTTTTCCCCCATCATGCCTATGGTGGACTGAGTGGTTAGTAATCGGTCTGTTGTTTCTGTTTAAGTTTGCTGTTTTGTTTCATAGTGCAAGTGTTAATTTTTGAAATGTGTCAGTTCAGAGGTTGGTTTATGGTTTATGATGATAATTACAATATTTGACCTGGGTTATAGGTTTTTTTTTAACCAGACAGGTGGCTGTTACATTTGTTCACATCAGCTTTATTTGGGAATTTTAGCCTCTTAACATTCACCAGGTCACCACTGACCTATCTAGGGTTAGCCTTGGGGTTTGTTTTAGCCACATACCAAATAGATGTTACATTTCAGATTAAGTTTCATACTTTGGGTGGAGGTTAATCAAACCCAAACAATAGACCTAACTCTATATGGGTCACTGGTGACTAACATTCACCTAACTGGTGAATGTTAGGTGGTTAAAAAAAGTTTAGCATGTACTAATGTCTACAATGCTGTGCTGGTGAATCTGAGTATGAAATGAACTATGACTGAATAAATATAGTTATTTCTACTTTTCATTCAGTCATGGGCCGAAGAAAGTGTTGCCAGCTACACTTTGAAAACCCTGTCTTTAAAAGATTCTGTTGGACTGGTTGGTTTGCAGAGACAACCATAGAGGTAGCGATGATACTGAAACAGGCTATGTGGTCCTTGAAGTGCATCCAGGTTTTCTGGTTTCAATCCAGGGCTTGAAGCTGTACTTGAGGGGGTTTTGGCTTTCCTTGAGGGGCTAATGAGGGCTTTGATGGCGTCAAACAACCACAAGCTGGCAAAAGGCCGAACAGGCACGAAGCAGAATAGTCCAGGACAGTGGCAATACAATGGCATGTTGATTATATTTAACCTCCACAGAATAGAAGAGAAGTGAATGCAGCAGAATAAAATAGAAATCAGTCAGCACATTTGATGCTCCTACGTAGCCTCCATCTGACCACTTCAGTAACACACTGATGATATTAGGGGGGAGAAAGGGGGGCAGCGGGGATAATGGGGGAGGGGGGGAAAGGGGGATGGGGTTGCCATGGAAACTGCTCTCTGAAGCACACAGCTGGTCCCCATAGAAACCAGCGTATTGAATTTGCCATGGAGACACACACACACACCAGCAAAAAACTCGCATTGGTTCATGCATGCATACACATATGAACAGAGATACGCACACACAGCTGTCTTATTGTACTTGTGGGGACGTTAGCAGCCAAAACGCCCTCTGTTTGAAAGTCTAAAATGTGTGTGTATGTGTGTGTGTGTGTGTGTCAGGTATCGAGCTGTCAGAGGCAGAGGGAGGCATCTCCTCACAGGTGGAGGAGCTGCAGCGCCTCTTGCAGGACAAACAGAAGGAGCTGCAGCAGATTGCAGATCACATACACACACACCTGGAGCAGAACCTGCAGCTAAGACACCTGCAGAGCCAGGTTAAACAGGTAACACATGCACACACACACACACACACGCGAATGTGTCAGGTGCCTAGTGGGGACTAAAGGTGATGATGCTTACCTGTCTGCATCCCTGTGTATCTGTGTCAGGTGCTGGGTTGGATCTCCGAGGGGGAAGTCATGCTGTCGTCTTGCATGTTGAATTCCAGCTGTTTGTCTGAAGCTGAGCAGCTGCAGAGAGAGCATGAGCGCCTCCAACAGGCCATAGAGGTTATTGCACACACAATGCAAACAGTACACTCCAATTAGCAGAAGTAATTAAAAGGAAAATTATTAAATGACTTTTACATCAAAAGTATGCCAGCTTTCTAAACAGGCATATGAATACAGACAATGTTTTTTGTTATTTCTCCACTTTACAGAAGAAAAATAAAACACTTAGTAACTTAGTGCCTTTATGGGAAATATCTGCTGTATTTCACACAACACATAAAACAAACAAAAAGTAGTTTACAGGGTCCTTAAACAGGAAAAATAAACATAAAGCATTAACAGAAACTAAAAAATAGTGTATTTGATAATTAAAGCAGAAAGCATTTATAGCCTTACTGTAACCTGACCCTTTCTGAGTAATTTACATATAGAATAACATATTTAACTTGTGTATCTGTTGTTCAGACTTCAGTTTCTCACAACACAAAATCTGAGCAGCTTACCAGCTCAGCTAAACAGATTCCTGTGGGAACCCCTGCATGACAGCGAATAAATGACCCTGGCCCCATGCAGAGGATGAGTCTGATGTGTTTGCAGTCCATCACAGCAGTCAGCTTTAGAGGTTACCACAACAACAGGGACTCTCACGCACAAAGTCCTCCCGACGGATTAATGGAAATGAAGTGGATGTGCTGTGTCTTGTCTTTCTCCATCTTTCTCCAGTCTCTCCTACATGCTGACTCCCTGCAGAGGACCCATCAGGTGGCCCTGGCCCTGCAGCAGAGAGCAGAGCTGCTGGTCAGGTTAGTTAATCTATGATTATTAATGCTAATAAGCTGCAAATATCAAATTATTAACCACTAGCCTCATTAAGTTACTTTAAAGTCTGGCTTAAAAATAAAACAGAAGTTGTAAATACAGGGATAATAATCTTTTAACAATGTTTTGTGTATGTATGTACCTCAGTACATAGTAACCCTTTCTACTAAAGTTATATAAACTCATGTATCTACTGCTGTTACTTTATTACATAAAAATGTTACATTTCATAATATTTGCGTAAATGAATCAATCAAAGCAAAAGCCAGAATGTACTTTTGTCTCACTGTAAGGTTTTTTCTCAAATCAGCTTCTGGTGTTGTCTCTGTAGAGAGAGCTAACATTCCCCAAAATGCTAAAGAATCATTTTTATAAAGTTCAGTAATATCAGTTAAAGTTAAAAGATGAAAATGTTACAGTTCATATGGATGGCTAACAATTAATTCTTTCCGACTAAAACCAAAACATTTGTAAAATATAGAAACACAATCCCGATTGTGCAACCTCTGCCCTTTCAGGTCAGGTCACTATGACCCAGATGCAGTGAGGTCTTGTGCTCAGACGGTGGCGCTGCACTGGCAGACTCTGATGCTGAGGATTGAAGACAGACTTAAATTGGTCAACGCATCCGCCGCCTTCTACAGGACGTCACAGCAGGTAACGCTGACTGACTGTAACTGTACCTGGTTAACAAAGGGCGCCAAGCTCTTAATTCAGTGGTTAGCAAAATCATAATAAATTACAATTAAGTATGTTAAATGACATTTTTTTTTATTTTATAAGTATTTTGATAATTTAACTGCAAAACACATTGATTTTACATGATGAATAAAACTTACAGGTGTCCTGTTAACATGATTTTTTTTTTTTTTAATAGAGATAATGGGGAAAATGAATTTTGAACCATTTTGATTGCAAAACTACCAGTGACCACAGAGGGACATTAGGAGCGGGGATGGTCATGATTTTTGAATATTTGAATGGTTATTAAATTATATTGAACAAAAATCAAATAGTTTCCGACTGTATTTTTTTGTTTTTTGTCTTAAAATATATATTTTCTCTTGTTTTTACTGGTCCTTGGTAGGATGTATGTATGTAGGTAAAGCTAGTATACCACAACTCTACCACAACTATGCACTATGTCTTTTGAGAGTGGTCTGGGATGGAGGGCAGTCTTTGAAGAACAGTAAAGGAGTTCCCAGTGAACATCGGAAATTGCTTGAAATGCCCTTCTCTAGCCACACTGCATCAGCTATCTTACAATGAAAATCTTTGGTCTTTTGCTTTGTTCTGCTGGTGAGACAATGCATTATTAAACACTCCGAAATTCCAGGTGTTGCTAGACAACAGCACTGAAAGTGTGTTTCTTCATGTGTGTACCTCCCTGTTTCCAGGTGTGTGGTGTCCTGGAGAGTCTGGAGCAGGAGTACCGCAGGGAGGAGGACTGGTGTGCAGGAGGAGAAAGACAGCCGGAGCAGCTGCTGCCGCTCATCAGCAAACACATGGAGCAGAAGGAGGCATTCCTGAAGGTGAGCAGTGCTGGAAAACCACCACAAACTTTACAGTAGAAGATGAACATTGCTAATGTTTTACACTGAGAACGAGTCCAACCAGCTGCTATCATAGAATCAGTTGTACTGTAGGTAGGCTTTAGTAATCTGTCTTATTCATGAATATTTTGGATACAGTTGAATAAATTTAAATATTTTGAACAGTTTTTCTTGTTTAGTACCCATGGAAAATTCTCACTGATTGGATTAGATTAGATCTGAAAGTTGTATCGTCTGGGGTGATGGCACAAGCGTTATCAAAGTCCTCTCTTAAGCAAGTCTTTCTACTCAGCAGCCATCCTGGTAACCCTTTGAGGCAGTTATTTGTGAGTGCCTGTCTAAAAAAAATGGGGAAAGACTCAGAAGTTTAATTTCACTAAAACTGCTCAAAAAGTTTGACTTTGGATGCAGTAAGCCCAGCCTACCACAGTGCTGAAACTCTCTACTGTGCGTCGACACACCTGGTTCAGGTAATAACAGAGTACAGATTTCTATTCAGGGTTAATAGAGCGCCGTCTCTTTCTCTGATAACATCTCTGGTGTTCTACATCTACAGGCCTGCACTCTGGCCAGACGTAACGCTGAAGTTTTCCTCAAGTACATTCACCGCAACAGTGTCACCATGGCGACCATCTCTGGCCACAGCGTCACTGTCTCCGGGGTAACAGGAGTTGCAGAGGTCACCGGGCACTCCAGGGTGCCGGAGCAACAGGTCAAAGGTGAACAAACACATATACATGAGAAATATGCAAGTATTTATCGGTGTTAATAAAGATGTACAGTGGAGCCGGGATGGCTCCCTGAGGAACGCCACAGTTAATTTAAGTTTATGGTGGTAATTTAACTTACCCAGATGTGTCTGTGCACTCAGGTATCCTCAGTGAGCTGCTCCAGAGAGAAAACAGAGTTCTTCATTTCTGGACTTTAAAGAAACGTAGACTGGATCAGTGCCAGCAGTATCTGATGTTCCAGAGCCACGCCCAGCAGGTAGACGCTGTCTGCTAAATTATCAGCACTGTTATTCATTTTCTGTAGGTTTGATTTATTAAATTAACAAAAAAGTCATATACAGTCATGATGGAACAAAAGGTTGGTGAAAAGAGTAAAAAGTGTAAAATATCTGATGCCTCTTGATTCATGATACATGATAGTAAATTAAATATTTCGCTGTTTGAACCATTGTGCCGTTGTGCTTTGCAGGACGATACATTTTTCAGTGTTTTCTGATGATGTGCAGGGCCAAAATACAAATCAGTTAACTGAAATTTGCTTTTTCTCACATTTGTCAATAAAGAGCATAATTTTAAGATTCTAAACAGTAAATTTGCTGCTTGAAAAGTCTCACAAACTCTGAGTGCATCATATTCTGCTAAATGCTGGCGTTGAGTTGGGGCAGGACATCTGTCTAATGTGTCCTTTCAATGCAGGCTATGGATTGGCTACAACAATCAGGGGACCACTACCTGGCCACGCACACATCACCTGGGGCAACAGTGGGTGAGACGCAAGAACTGCTGAACCAACACAGAGAGTTCTGCATTTCTGCCAAGGTGTGTTTTTTTTCACGGTTTCTGCAGAGTTCATGGAGATTTAGGATTTTTAAGACATTAAAGAAAAAAATATCAAAAACTGATGGAAAACTCAAGTTAATTAAGCCTACAGGAAGAGATTTATTGACATTTATATAATATTTTTATCTACACTTTCTAACTGTATAAAACAGTACTTCCTAGTAAGATAATTAATTAGTTAATGTAGTCTGGGCTCATGTTTGGATTGCTTAACAGCCTTGTGATGCACATGCTGAGGGGCCGTGGACCCTTTGGCCAGAGCATCTGTTTGAAGAGACTGTTAATATTTGGTTGCTTGAAACTTGCAAAAGCAGAGCAGCAAACAGCTACGAACTTAGGCCATCTGTGTACCAATCCACCTGTCAGTCAAAGAAGCCATATGCCCTTATAATGCAGACTTTAAGTCTTATTCGGTGAGGTTTTGGCTTCAATGTTGGCTTTTTTTTTTTTGCACAGAAAAGACACACAACAGCCACTGAGGGATGAAAATTACACCCAATGAATCCAATACTATTACAAGAGATGCAAAGCACCAACCAAGAGACACGAAATAATGAAAGAGATGCAAAAAAATCCCATAAAGAGATACAAAGCCACTATGAGAAGCAAAACAACAACTAAGAGACACAATGTGATCAAAGTGATGCTGAACAGCTACAAAGAGACCACAGAGAGATGCAGAGAGACCCCAAAAAATGCAAAGATTGGAAAAGTTGGATTTACCAATTTTATGGCTATAAAATTTTCCTTTGTTCCATTTTGTATCCTGAATATGATTAAAATCAGGAAAAGTAACAAAATGAGCATGAAAATGAACTGACAGACCACGTGTTGTCGTGAGGTTGAATTTCACTAAAATGTGACCTCATTTCTGTCAGCATACGCAGGAAAAGGTTCACCTGCTGATCCAGCTGGCTGAGAGCATGCTGGCTAAAGGCCACGCCCACCGCACAGAGCTCCGCCGCTGCGTGTCCGCGGTTGACAAACGCTACCGCGACTTCACCGTAAGGATGGGGCAGTACCGCCACCTGCTGGAGACGGCGCTGGGAGGCTGCTCACAGGTAAAGGACACAAGTACTGATTGTGGACATGGAACTCTGTGGTGAAAGAACCACATCTGAAGATGAATACATGTTTGGTAAGAAACTACTGCTGATGTGGAAACCTTTGCATCTAAGGTTTATTTCCATCTAAGAGAAGTTATCATTAAACAATTCTATGGTCTGTATCATACAAATGCAGCTTTTTGAATTATTAACACGTGTGAAATTAGAAGTCAAGATCTGCTGCTGTACTTCTGTAATCATTAAAACTCAGAAAAGATGTAATATAGATGTACTTTTATGAGTTAATTTGAATGGTGTCCCTCTCAGGACAATAAAGACTTGGAGCTGGAGCTGATCCCCAACAGTCTGTCTGACTCCGACCCCGAGGTCAACCTGTCCGACCCGAGCCATCAGGTCAGCGATGAGAAGAGACGCTCCGCCCGCAAGAAAGAGTGAGTACTGTTAATATAGATACTGCTAGTAGAAGTACTGCTGCAGTACTGTGATAACACCTGTGTGTCCCCTCAGGTACATCATGGCTGAGCTCCTTCAGACAGAAAGAGTCTACGTCAGAGATCTCCAGGAGTGTATTGAGGTATATTTTCAGAATTCATAGATTCAGACAGAGAAATTACTGGATGTGACACCACACAGTACTACATATTACTGCATTATACTTCCTGTTGGTAATACTGTTACCTGCTGCAGACATACCTGTGGGAGATGACGAGTGGCTCAGAGGACGTCCCGCCTGGCCTTGTAAACAAGGATGACGTTGTGTTTGGAAACATCCAGGACATCTACGAGTTCCATAACAGGTACTACTAAATATACTGCAAACACTACAGTACATAACCTACAGTAGAAAACATCTTACACATATTTGAATTCTCCACCACATGTTGTGTACTGGAAAACACATGTATCACATTAGGAAACATTCAGGACATCTACAAATTCCAGAAGAGGTACTTCGAATTATACTGCAATACTACAATACATGTACTTTAGTAGGAACCATTTTGGACATATACAAATTCCCCAGCAAGTACTGATATATACTGCTAAAGTTACTGCAATAATACAAAGTATTTACAAAAACTGAACATCTACAAGCTTCACAACATGTACAACTACAAATACTGCTAATGGATAGTAAACTTCATGTACTGCAGTTTGAGAAATCCAGGATACAGACAAATTCCCCAACAAGTACTGCTAATTGCAGTATATACTGCAAAATATAACCCTAAATATATTGCAAAAATTCTACAGATCTGCTAGAGAAGGGAAGATTCAGGACATCTACATGTTTTACAACAGATACTGCAATACAAACACTGCATGTACTACAGTTTCAAAGGTCCAGGATATCTACTCATAATTCCCCAATAAGTACTTACAATTATATTTTACAAAATATACTCGTACTGCAATACTAAAGCACATGTACTAAAGTTGCAAACATCTAGGGGTTCTACAGGTTCCATGGGTACTGCAAAATATATGCTAAATATACTTCAATACTACAGTGCATGTACTACAGTAGGAAACATCTATCTCCAAACTACATGTTTAGGTATCATTGGTCCATAACCAGTACTAAAAGAATATTATAATAGGTGTAGAGTGGTACATATTTTCTGGCTGGTAATGGAGTACTCTGTGTTTCGAAGTATTTTCCTGAAGGAGCTGGAAAACTACGAACAGCTTCCTGAGGATGTTGGACACTGCTTTGTCACCTGGGTATTTTTTGTATTATTATTTCAGGCTTATATAAAATAACTACCAAACTGAATAAAATACTAATGATTAATTTGTGTGTTTATTTCCTTCTCAGGCTGACAAGTTCCACATGTACGTGACGTACTGCAGGAACAAACCAGACTCCAGTTTACTCATCCAACAACACGGCGTGGCGTTCTTCGAGGTCTTATTCAAACACCACAAACATCAACTTAACAACCTAATATTAGATAACAATTTAGTTGGGTAGCACTTTATTTAACTGGTTCCATTATTTTCCAAATATCAAAGAGTTTTATCACTCCAAACAAGTTTGGATTTCACGAAGCAGTCGGTGGCTTTTCTGTGTTTTCTGGACCCATGTCAAGCAAAAGCCAACAAGTTCATTTCTTTGAATTCCAACATAATGTGGGACGATTTTGTAGACATAGAGTCCAAGTCCTTCAGCAAGCAGTGAAACCTTTGGGTTGGCAATTTGTGAATTTGACACCGAATGCCTTGAAAATGTAAACTAAACTCTCAAAACCAATCTTCCTCACCTTGCTGTGGAAAAAAACACGACCTACATGGGATCAGTTGCCTCATTTAGAGCCCAACATTCAAATATCTTTGATACTAGTAGTTTTGTGATTACAAGTCCCCAAGAGACAAACCAATGTATCAGCCAAGCCAGAGATTAGTTCCACCATACCAGAAGTAGATCCGGCACAATGTCAGTCACCATGTTTGACTGTGAGGTCTGGGCACTGAGCTAAATGGTCTGGATCTCCAGCAGACTTCCCTCAATACAGTTTCTCATAGAGGGTCAGACCACAGAAGAAGAACTTGGAAAAATGTTGATAAAAGCATGTGTTAACCTCTTAATATCCACCAGGCGGCCTGCTTAGAGTTACAGTTAGTTTCACATCTACCCCTCTAAATGGAAAGTTTCACCTTCTTGCCAAATGGAAATCTTATAATAGAAGAACTGTAAGGCCAACATGCCTGTAAGAGAGTTAAGATAACATAAAAATAAGTTAAGATAGCCTTTATTAGTCCCAGAGTTGGGAAATTCACTTGGTTTGAAAGGTAACATCTTCTCAATTCTGAAACTCACTTGTTTAGCATGTTTCTAAAACACAACCCAGCCCAACACCTAAAATGTTTGCCAGTGACCTGGTGGATGTTAATAGATTAACATGCAAAATATCCGAGGTTTGCACCATCCAGGCAACCTGTCTCGACAACAGTCCTGACATGGACCCAGTTTGCGGTCATCCAGTCTGCACCAGGCTCAAAGCACCCTAGTGAATCATCAACCTAGGCAATGATTGATCTAGCCTATTGTAATCTGTAAGAGTAGAACAGATAAAACAGTATTAGACGTTTGCCTGGTTCTTTATTCTTTATTCTGATATCGAGGGATCAATTTAGGCATGCACAAATCACAGATAGCAGACACACTGGGCTATTTTTGGCTAAGTTACAACAGTGGCAAATGCTATGTTGGCCACCTATCGTCCAAATGCCACAACACACCTGACATTTGGCCCAAATAAGATTGAGTTGAAGTAGCCAGACTCACCCTGAATTGGCCACTAGTCAAGGCCAAATGTGGCCCAAAGAAAACTGCAAATATGGGCCAAATTTGTGCTATCTGTATTTGGAATTTAATTAATCAAATTTTCAAGCTCCCAAAACACCAGTTCATTAGTATAAAGTACTATTTGATGGTTTAGTTTACCAATATAAGAGAAATATATAAAAATCAGTGCAACCATATGAAACATAACTGATAACGATCTTTTATTTCCCAAGAAGATAAAAAGGACCTTATGGGACCATAAAATAAAGTGTTTTCTTCAGCTCTTCCTGTTAGTCGCTGACAAACATGGTTTGGATTTTATTAGACTGGTTTACAGCTTAAATAATGATCTTTTATATGATCTCTAACAGTTTATTTTGTGTGTACAGGAGGTCCAGAGAAGACATGGTCTAGCAAACTCCATCTCCTCGGCTCTCATCAAGCCTGTTCAGAGGATCACCAAATACCAGCTGCTGCTCAAGGTACGCCATGAATTTCTTTTACGATTTCCCCAAATTGAAAACACACGAGAGCGAAGTGTTTCCCTCAGAGCTCCAAACTGTTTTTGTTTAGAAGGCTGTTAAATGTAGAGGAAGATTCGGAAATGTTTCATCCCTCTGGCTGTTTGGAAAACACGGCGCCTCAGAGGATTTTTTTTCTGAGCACAGCTTTCAATCCCGAATACTTTATATGGAGCCCAGAGGACACAGCGTGTGTGCCTGGAATAATGAATGAAAAGCACTTCATGTCAGTTTGAAAACTTTGTTGTAACTCAGCAGCAGCAGGAGGCTGAAGGTGCTGAGCATGTAACCCCCTTTAGACTAAGCTTCATTTTTTTATGTTGCCTTTTTGTGTTTTCAGGGTGACGTTTTAACTGTTTTTCAAACTTTTTAATACTTCAAACCACACCAGTAAAGAAATATACAAAGTGAAGCTCCTGCAAAATTGATGGATTGTCCCGCTGTCTCTCTGGACCATGTAATCAGTTTTTACATTTTATAGTTGTCACATGTTCACTCGTGTTTTTACAACAGGTTTATAGGGAGATTTTGCTCTTTTTGGTGGGTTTATTGGGACATATGACTTCTTTTTTGGCAGGCTTATGAGGACATCTTGCCCGTTTTTTTGGCATGTATCTGGAGACATTTTGCTTGGTTTGTGGTGGATTTGTGGGGACATTATGCTTGTCTTTTTGGGCAGGTTTATGGGGATATTTGTCTTGTTTTTGTAGGTTTATGGGGAAATATTAGTTATTTTTTATGGTGAGGACATCTTGAGAACATCTTGCTTGATTTTTTTTTGGCAGGTATATGGGGATAATTGGCTTGTTTTTGGTGGCTTTATGGGGACATATGACTTATTTTTTGGCAGGCTTGTGAGGACATCTTGTTTCTTTGGTTTTTTTTGGCATGTATATGGAAATATTTTGCTTATTTTTTGATGGATTTATGGGGACATCCTGGTTTTTTTGGCAGGTTTTTGGGGATATCAGCCGTGTTTTTGGGCAGATTTGGGCTTAATTCACTAACATAACTGCAATTATAAATTTTAAACATGGAGAAATGTACTACTGTTTTATGATATTTCCTTTGATATTTTCTTTTCAAATATTAAAATCAGGGCAGCACGGTGGCATGGTGGTTAGCACTGTTGCCTCACAGCAAGAAGTTCCTGGGTTTGAATCCACCATCTGGCCGGGGCCTTTCTGTGTGGCGTTTGCATGTTCTCCATGTGTCTGCGTGGGTTCTCTCTGGGTACTGCAGCTTCCTCCCACAGTCCAAAGACATGCAGTTAGGTTAACTGGTGTTAGGTTAATTAGTGCTAGGTAATCGGCGATTCTAAATTGGCAGTGGGTGTGAATGTGAGTGCGAATGGTTGTCTGTCTCTCTGTGTTAGCCCAGCGACAGACTGGCGACCCCTCCAGGGTATACCCTGCCTCTCACCCTGTAGCAGCTGGGATAGGCTGGATAAGCGGAAGAGAATGGATGGATATTAAACTCA
>VUQS01045304.1:11024-21430 GCA_015108495.1 Heterochromis multidens
CACACAAACACTCCAACAGTGTCACCCACCCCCCCCACCCCATCATCTCCTCCCTGCTTGCCAGGAGTGCACCTGCAGCTTATTATCCAAGCCTTTAGGTTTATAATGTAGCGCAGGTGCCAAAGTGCCAAAGCACCATTGTAACACACACACAAGTCAACAAACTAACAGGCACAGAAATAGGCATACATGCTTACAGATGTGCAATGATTAATTAATACTATGGTAGGTAAATCCTTAACATTGTTTCCTCTGAGTGTTGGGTAACACATATGGGAAGAAGAAAATAATTTGCCTTTGAGTTGTTCATTTGGTTTCGAGGAAGCTGCATAAATAGTTATTAGTGACTTTGTTCTGAGGACTGAAAACACCTGACAACATACAATGTGTTCATTCCTCAGGAAACCTCAATGTGCTGTTTGTTATGTCCTAAATCCTGTGATATTGGTGGCATATGACATATATAAGTCAGTATTCTATGATGACGTGTAATATGAGGAGGTGTGCAGTGGTATGTTCTGGGAAACTGGTTGCAAAAGTCCTTATTCAAAGGGACATTTCACCCTCTGGTCTGTAGTGCTGTTTATCCTTTTAGATTGCTTTGGTCTGATTGGCCCAGTTCTGGAGATATCTGCGAACATGTTTGCCTTCTCTTGAATATAATGGAACTAAATGGTCCTCGCATTGTGGTTTTTAAAGCTCCAAAAGAATACCTTTGAAAAAACTCATCAGCAATATGTTTTTACAGAAATCATTACCAGGTTACTTGAAAAAATCCAAAAACTTGCTGTAACCAGTTTCATGTAGGAACTGTTTCCTTTCTACCAAAATACACCCACCGTAACTGTCACGCCACATGACCGGTCCGAAAAGTGAAGCCAATATGGAAGTGACTGCATTCTTTCTAATGTGCAGGAGGAGGCAACTCTGGTTGTATAGGGTTAGGGGGGAAAACGACTTGTCTCTTTTGATCCATGCCCTCGGTAAACACCTTCATAAGGAGTTAATAGTCTCAGTCACTAGGTTCAAATCATACTGAATACAGCATGATGTTGATTTTTCTCATTACGGTTTCCATTAGAGTTAAAAAGAAGGACAAAGCAGAGTATGCTTTACCATGTGATTAACAACTCTAACCAATGAGCATGTGAGTGTCTTTCACTCTCAGTCAGCTCTGCCTCTTGCCTGTCACGTCCACTTTCAAAACACCAAGATGACATTGGAAAATGAAAAAAAAAAAAAAGCAAGACTTCACTAACCATACAGCGGCTGCATCTATCCTTTATTTACAGTCTGTGGTGACAGCTTGTAAACACCAGCTGAGCTGTAATGTTAACTAGCTGCACAACTCTTTTGGTTGACAGATGCAGACAGCAGAAAGAAAATAGCTCCCACTTTAAATTCCTCACAGCAAGGCTGGCGGACTTTTTTAAGTAACCTACTCATGATTTGCAGAAAAAGACTGCTGCGTTTTTCAAATGTATTTTTTTAGCACAAAGTCGCACAAAGGCATGACATTTCTACCTTTTGAGATATCCAAAACTGGACAACTCACGCCAAAACAATCTAGATAGACAATAAACAATGCTAAAGGAAAGCTATGTAAATTTGATTTTAGGTTGATCCTTCCCTCTGAAATGACAAATATAGGCCGATCCCTTCCACATCATTTGTCCAAAGAAAGAATACCATAATAAGAGCAATTTAACTACAAACAAAAAAATATGAAAACTGACTTGATGGAGGCTGCATCCCTGTCGGTGCACACTGACAAAACCAAAAATTTAATGTGCTTTAATGTAATCAAATGTGATGTAATATTGTGCTAAATAGTGAAGTGACATGATGAAAAAAAGTAAGCGGAAAATGCCTAACTGTTGTAAATCTACAGAGATGCAGGCTTACAGGCAGATATTTATGGAAAGAAAGAAAGAAAAAAAAACAAGAGTGTAAACCTTCAAACAATTTTGGGGAAAAATATCAACATTTCTTCAAAAGGTTCTTCTAGCTGCAGTAAATGGCTAGATATTATAAACAAAAGCAATCAACTTAAGGGGGCAGGAAAAGTCAAACACACTCCAACATTATCAAGAAAGAAACAGGAGGTAAGTCACAAGACAAGATTTAAAAACAAAGCAGAACAAGCTAATCTAATTATCCTAGCTTTTATAAAGTCAGAAGAGAGTTATTGTTATTCTCTCTTGGTTTTTTTTCTCTGTTTATTTATTGAGCGTGTGAAGTGATATGCTCTCCTTCAAAAAGAGGTCAAAGGTCAGCCTCGTGTCCTGAACAGCAGCTTGTGGCAGAAGCTGATATAGATACAGCGTGTTGTTCAAGGACACTTCAGTGAGTGTGAGTGCTTGTGACAACGCAAGGGCACTGTGGATGGTTACTGTACTCTCTTCTGCATTTCACTTAACAAACAGCAAAACTGGTGTTTTTCTTGCTGAACGGGGTCTGCAGCGGCCGTCGGCACATGCGCCTTACGCTTCTAAACGAACAGAAATTGGTTCCTCGTTCAGCAGAAATTTGCTTAACTGCAAGCTTTTCATAACAGGCCAGATTATTGTGCAGCAGGGAACATCTGTCTTTCCCCTCATATCATTTGTTTGAACAGTTGTTTAATTCCTAACATCCTGTATATTGATATTGTATTATGTTCAGGGAAATAGAAACATACAGTGAGTCTGAAAAAACCCCTTTGTTGGTCTGTCTTTTTTCACCAACTTTGTTTGGCGATGATTTTGTGTGCTGAATTGATGGCAAACCACAGGGAGCTCCAGGCGGGCTGAGACACTGACCACAGGCACCCTGATCCAGACTCAGTGACAGAACTTGTGGTGACATCTGCTTTTACTCAGGGAGAGCACTTCAGCACTTAATAAAGCATGTAATCACAGTGTTGTAACTTGGGAGCAGACAAAGCAAAGCAGGCGCGCAGTGAACTCATCATATACGGACTTGTCTGTGTTCACAAATGTCTGCTTTTGCTTATCTCATTTTAGTTTATCAGCAATTTTACATTAAGACCCAAATTAAGACAAACTGCCTCTTAAAGCCTTTTTGATTGATTACAGGTCTTTGCTGCAAAAGCAAGAAAGCCATTTAACAAAAAAAAAAAAAACTACTTAAAAGGTGTTGCTCTCTGTTCTTATATACATCTGCATGCAATTTTCTGCATGTAAGTAGACAGGGGAAGGGAAAGCGTTGTAGTTTTTAATGCTGGTGTAATTTCGGAAGGTGAAAGCTGCACACTGCAACCAACAAAAGGGGGTTTTGTAAGCTTTATGACATCTGGGTTACAGGTCACTTTTATTATTTCCCAACACAACGTGCTGAAGAGGCAGACGGGCCACATTGCTGAAATATTTAGCTGTCGAAAGTTTAAAAAAAAAAAATCTCTCAGGTTGCCTCTTGCAAGCTAAAATTTGAAGGTTGCACCAGCGTTGCAGTGTGCAGGCAGGCTGGAATGAAATTCACTTTGAGTGTGTTCTCTGCATCTCGTCTCATATTTCAGCTAAACTGCCTGCTCGCCAGGGCCAAGGAATGCATCAAGCGCCATAAATCAGGGGCTTGATAGGAACTTGGCGGCCAGACAGCAGTGCAGAGTGCTGTGTTATGTAGCTACAGTACAGTAAAGATGTTTTAAGGTGAACATTACCATCTTGGAGGAAGAGGAAAAACGAGGGGGAGGATACTTTGATTCAGGGGAATTTTGTCCAAATGACAGAGCAATGAAAGCTCTTCTCACCTCCTTGAGCCGCTTGCATTCCTGCACTTGTGAATCACTATGATCACCCGGAGGAATACAGGCCTCAAACTGCAGTCTGGCACTGCTTTTAATTTTATTTAGACTGCAGAGTTTGGACTCAGGAAACACATCTTTATTGTGAGGTGTGTGTATGCAGGTGGGTTTGCTCGGGCTCTGTCTTGTGTCTCTTTCTTGTCAAGGCGAGAAAGAGGCAAAGAGTTCACGTACAAGAGGCAGCCGACACTGTGTGTGCCAGGTTTGTTTGTCACATCTCCGCCTGTCTGTGTCTTATGCAAATGGGCAGGGGGCTGGGAGGGACGGCTCCATGGGAAACTGCTGGTGCTAATCCAGCATGTTGAACAGGGGAGGAGAGGAGTACTTTTCAATAAAGCACCCCCCACCCCTCTATCAAGTCAAACGCACACAAACACACACTTACATACACACACACACACACACACACACACACACACACACACACACACACACACACTTGAATGGCGCATTCTCGTCCTATGTGCGTGTACACTTTCGAACAAACATCAGAAGGAAGACACAAAGACACACAAGCTCTCTCCCTCTTTCTCTCTCACACACACATAAACACTGAACACCTGTTTCTTTTCCGCGCATCCAAACAGACATGCTTTAATATGTGAACAAATCCCACGATCTTAAGAACCCACTCTCAATCCGCAGGGTGTAATACCGGGGTGCTTTCAGTGAGATAACAACAAGGCTCAGTGTGATCAGCCTGTACTACCACCTATAGATAGACTAATAACGCTCCAGCCACAGTCCATGACTTAGACTATGAAATTTATGCAAATTTGTGTGGGAATACACAGAGCTGAGAGCACTATTTAGGACTAGTGCATTTTTAGACAGCCCTCTTTTATTCCCAAAGCTCTCTTCAACTACATTTTTGCAAACAAACGCGGGCTGTTGCCGGAGATCTTGAGGGTCCCTTTATGAAGGCTGAGGTTGTTCACTGAAAGAGGTTGTCTTTTGTGAAATTCCTAGCAAGCTAGAAGTCTCAAATATTTTTAGAGGAGCAAAACTTGCTGTCATTAATGTTGTTAATGTAGTTAAAATAACTGTTTTGGGGAAATATCTAAATAGAGATTGATACAGTAGCATTCACATCTGTGAGTGAATCCCCACAGACTCCAGATAGTTAAAATACCTAACTTTATATCAGAAATGAACCTGTTCACAGCCTGGTGCAAAAAAAAAAAAAAAAATGCTTTGTTTTCAACTCATGTCCCTTTATATCAGCTGTAAGCGTGATGATTTTTGTATAACTCATCTATTTAAACTGTATTAGGCTTTAAAGGCACAGTCAGTCGTTTTTTTGAGTTTATTTAATACAAAAAAATAATGTTGTACTCATAAATATACAGTGATTAGGGTGTAATAATGTACAAATTGATGCATTCTCATAAACTTGGAATTAATCCATTAAAAATACATAGGAGCGGGCACGGGTTTGTGGAAGCTGCCGTGTTGCTCCACCAGCTCGAATACAGTGGCCCAGATGGATATCACTATTCCAACTAATCACGTTTTATGTATTTGGCATGAGACAGGAGCGCAAAAAAGGCAGAGGAGAAGTTGTAGGCATTCGCCTGCTTTGGAGCTAAATTTTAATTTGTGTCTGCACCTTCACACTCAAGACATGAAGGCTCTATGTTTTCTATGTTTTATCATCTGAGAAAGGGTCCCCTTCATCAAAGAAGCGAAAATACGAAGGAAAGAGACAACGTGACCGGCATCTGGATAAAGCATCATCCTCTTCCTCCTCACCTCAAGCATCATCACCTGAACTGAAGTCAGTTCAGAATATCCTCAACAACTCGCCTCAGTATCGCATATAAGTTTTGCAGCTTCCTCCAGTAAGTAGACGTGGACACACATTGACAGCTGAGGTAAACAGCATGCCGACAGCCTACATTCACTCTAAATGAATGGTGGCCAGAGTTGTTTGTCCTGCAGCGGCCACCGTAGCTTGGATTATAGCATTGTGTGAGTGAAATTCAAGTATAATTTTATTGGCGCTAATAGCAGATATCTGTGTTTGTGTGCTACACCCATACATACTTAGCACTCCACTCTCCAAAACAAATGTGTAAAAAACCAACAAAAAAAAAGGAAAAAGACCAAATTTAAAAGTAATAGCTTTAAAAGCATACATCAATCTGTTTTATGTAGTGAGCTAGTCTGAACCTGTAGAGCTACAGCAACCTCATGAATGGCTTCAACAGTAGTCCAGTATGTTTATTAGTGGTCTTCAGAGGTATAGCCAGAAGGTGATATCATCTGGCTGCAGCTTCATATTCAGCAGACAAATATGAGTGTATCAGTCCAGTATTTCCCCAAAGCAATTCATTTAAGCAAAACACTGACTCCTGAAACCTCTTCCCTTGTGGGTTTTATTTGCAGAGAGAAATGTTGACAGTTTGCAATCTATTTTATAGATTCCTTTTTGTATTGAAATCATAAGCAGTGTCAGCAGTGTCTGCACCAAACTCTAGTAATATAAATCACTGCAAATTTTGCCTTAATTACTTCCTGCTAGATAAAGTGCATTACACTCATACTTTGATGCCAAAAGACGACAGGATCAGATTCATTCATTACCTGATTCCAACAGCACACAAGATGAATATTATATTCCTCCCATAAAACTTGGGGATGTGACAGAGTTCTTTGTGCTGGCCTTGGCTTGACTCCAGTGGCTCAGTCCAGCCCCTGCATTCACAGGTTTGTGTGAGAGTACTCTCTGTGCTTTTCCCCTCTCCATCCTCTTTTCGGTACACAGTCAGACACACGTTGAAGAGCCACAAGACGTCGTTACCTCTCCTGGATCCATACGGGTAGAAAGAGAAAGGGGTGGGGTGGGGGGGGAGGACAAACACAAAAGCAATCAACAAATCCCCTTTGCTTGAGTCCTGCGAAACATAATAGGGCCAAATCATCATCTATTTAGTTTCGTCAAATCACTGACAGCAGGCCTTGATAAAAGAGAGTGGAAAATATGTAGGGTACAAGACTGTGCCAAGACCCTCACCGACAAGAGCCCCCTATTGAAGCCAGATGTTGACTCAACTGGCCAATTTTGATAAATGGCATAATGATTACCATTATAGATCGGGTAATTTTATATCAGCGTGCCACATTGTTGGTCCTCTTTAATGATAGCCAAATGAACTCTGGTTTGTGCCTGAGGCCAGGTGGGCTTTTCTGCTGTTGGTATGCAACATGCAGTGCTTTAACCACCATTAGGAGGGCGCCTGTGCTGCACTCAGGGCACCTGGTCTTGTGGGCACCACTGACAGTTCCTGTTGTTGTCATCAAGTGTCCAGCTGAGCCCTGAGCACATCACACAGGTCCATAATGAGACTTAATTGGCGCTTTAGCCTGACTTTTGCCTCTTTCAATGTCCTCAATCCCATTAGAAAAGCTTATTCGATCAGAGCTTCATGTGCTTGACACAGTGACCCAGATGGATCTTACCTTGTATGACCTGTGAGGTCCCAGCAGACCGATTCTGCTCTGGTCCAAACACTGAAGTCTGTCTCCCATTCCTTGGGGATTGGGGTATTACAGTAGATTAGCTGGAGTAATACCTCGATTGAGCATGGGTATGTGGGGTCATGGGATCTCTCCAGGACATGAAAACTAATGTTTGCTTTCAGAGCTAACTGTCACAGACACACTTCAAAGAATCAATGAAATCCAATTAGTTTAATACTTAAATTCAAATAGTCATCTTTTCTCTGATCTGACACTGTCCTTATTTCACCCCTGCAACAACTGCTATCCTTGTTTTCCTCTTCCAGTCTGGGCTTTTATAGAGACGTTCCTGAGTGACGTAACCTGAACCCGAACATTACAGTTATCTTGGATTGCAATACATCTTTTGAGGATTTCGGGTTTGTGGGATCTGCTTTCAGTGTTTAATAAAAGAAAAGTGATGCAATGAATTTTTATTGAATGCATACTGCACACATTTCGACACATTCATATTAGCTTTGTGGTGTTAATGTCTGTGAGACCCAAGGGTAACATAGGTGTAGGAATTGTAAGTGAAATAAGGAAACAAGAATGGAAAAAAATGAAAGTAAAAAGTTTGATGTGCACCTTCACCCTGTTTTTCCCCTCATACCTACTGTTAGTGTGTGTCTGCTTTTAGGTTAGTTGTAGATTAGATTAGATGTTTCTCAGATTGCCAGTCTTGATTTTAGGAGAGAGAAGCTTTCTGTGATGATGTGTATGTTCATTAAAGCAGTACAGGAATACACAGCAAAAACTCTGTACTCTGTACACTAGCATTAGTGTGTGTTCAGTGGAGCTCCTTTTATTTCCATGAAATACTAAACATTTATGTAAAAAAAATGTCCTATGTGTTCACCTCAAAGCAGCAAGCATTATCATTTATATCTGTTCAAGGTAAACATGATTTCCTTCACTCATATCTTCATTATATTTGAATACCAGTTTTTTAGATGATTGTGATCAAGTAGTAAATGGCAAACATTGACCATAATGTTACATGCATGGCCCTCAGTGAGATGATGTCATAATAAATATCATAAATAACAAACGCACACCTCAACACCTCACAGGTGTGGATGTGTGTGGGTATTACTCGTGTTGTGGGGTCCTGAATCTGTTTACATAGTCATATTATGTAGCCCTGTCTTCCTTATGCAAAGAACTCATATTGTTAATCCTTAAAGTTGACCTATTATGCTTTTTCTTTTTCCTTTCCTGTATCATATACTCACTTTATTAGTTACACCTTGCTTGTACCAGGTATTGTACCTCCTTTTGCCTTCAGAGCTGCCTTAATTCTTTGTGGCACAGATTCAACAAGGTGCTGGAAACATTCCTCAGAGATTTTGGTTCATATTGACATGACAGCATCACACAGTTGCTGCAGGTTTGTCAGCGCGACGTCCATGATGAGAATCTGCCACCACATCCCAAAGCTGCTCTATTGAACTGAGATCTAGTGACAGTTGAGGCTGTTTGAGTACAGTGAACTCACTGTCATGTTCAAGAAACCAGTTTGAGACAATTTGAGCTTTGTGACACTGTTGTCATAAAAGGATGGGCATGGTCAACAACAATACTCAGGTACACTGTGGTGTTTAAACAATGTTTAGTTGGTACTAAGGAGCCCAAAGTGTGCCAAGAAAATATGCCACACACCATTACACCACCAGCAGCCTGAATACAAGGCAGGATGGATCCATGCTTTCATGTTGTTCATGCCAGATTCTGACCCTACCATCCGAATGTTGCAGCAGAAATTAAGACTCATCAGACCAGGCAACATTTTTCCAATCTTCTCTTGTCCAGTTTTGGTGAGCCTGTGTGACTTGCAGCCTCAATTTCCTGTTCTTAGCTGACAGGAGTGTCATGAGGTGTGGTTTCTGCCCATCTGCTTCACGGTTCGATGTGTTGCATTCAGAGCTGCTCTTCTGCATCCCTTGGTTGTAACGAATGGTTATTTGAGTTACTGTTGTCTTCCTATCAGCTCAAACCAGTCTGGCCATTCTCCTCTGACCTCTGGCATCAACAAGGCATTTTCACCCAGAGAACTGCTGCTCACTGGATATTTTCTCTTTTTTAGACCATTCTCTGTAAACTCTAGAAATAGTTGTGGGGGAAAATCCCTGTAGATCAGCAGTTTCTGAAATACTACAACCAGACTGTTCAATCATTTCACATTCAAACACACTTAAATCCCTGTTCTTCACCATTTGAACTTCAGCAGGTCTTTATGACCGTGTCTACATGCACTGAGTTGATTAGGGTGATTAGATATTTGCCATCATGAGCCACTGAACAGGTATACCTAACAAAGTGGCCGCTGAGTGTATATACTGTTAGAGTGGCAGATGTTTCAGATAACAAGGTGCGCATATGTACAAGGAATAGTTGAAACTTAAAAAAAATCCGGCTTTAGCTCTAAACACTGCATTTCAGACAGTTTCCTCTACTACTGGCTTTGTAGGATCATCTCAGGCACACAGGTCTAAACGTGAGCAGAGAAAACCACCCCAACAGGAAGAAAGTTGGCTTTAAGGGAGGGTAAGATAACAAAAGGATTATTTTGAACTGCGAGTCATGCAAAGCCACTGTTGTAGAGTCCATCTTTAAATTTTAAGGTGGCTGTAATTTCCAGCCAGCTGTCTTGAATACAGACATCAGATGTGTCACTTCATCAAACTGGGACTTTCCCATTTATGTGCCAAATTGCAATCATTCACAATCAACGAGGACCAAATGTAATAAATAAACACAAGAAAGAGCCACAGTAATGAAGTCATTTTGTAGCATAGCTCATTTTATTGTTTAAACAGTTTTGCATAGGAAATATATCCACTTCCAGTAATTGACTGCAGTAAAAACAGCTGCTAGCAGTATAGGCTGGATATAACAGTAACAATCACAAAAAGTTGAGCCTTATTTACACTGATTTTAATCTTGTGGCAATTTTAGCCCCTGCACCAAATGTAACTAGCTTGAAGGCATCGCCTAATGGGTGGCGTTGATAAAAATCAATAAAAGAAGGGATATCAAGGCCTTTGCTATACAGTTCACAATGGACACCTGTGGCTCCAAAACTGTAAATGAAAAGATG
>VUQS01045307.1:0-17508 GCA_015108495.1 Heterochromis multidens
AGGGATAAAGGTCACTCTTTCGAGGATGCCAATGTTCACATTTTGCACCGAGAAGACAGATGGTTTGAAAGAGGAGTAAAAGAGGCCATCTATGTCCACTGTGAACGACCATCATTGAACAGAGGTGGTGGCTTACGACACCAACTGTCAGCTACATACAATGCAGTCTTGAGATCCCTTCCCAGGCGCCTCAACCCCCATTCACACCTTGCATCAGGTGACCTCAATAGGTCACATGATAGGTTGGGACAAGGTCTCACAGTGGATTCACATGAAACCTGTGGTGGTAATGACCCGCACCTTTTTGTCACACCTTGGCTCATAATTTGATCAATAGTGGGTTAACGACCACCTCTCAAGAGACAACCCCCACTAGGGTTTAAATACCTGGGACTCCCCACCATTTGGTTTTAGAACTGAAGAAGCCTTTTGGATGAGAGGTGAAATGTCTTCAAACTTGATTGTTTTAGGTCTAATTTCTGTGGCACTCTATAGAGCAGATGCTGATAGAGTATCTTTAATACTGGTCTTAAAACAAAGTTAAAACATGTACATTGACACTTCTAGCTGAAAAGTCAGGAACATCAAAGATCTCTTGATGCATGCTCAATAATCCAGGTAAAAGAATCCCAAAAGCTGAATCTGTTCATCTGGACGCTACATCCAGATGAACAGATTCAGCTTTTTGGGAACATCAAAGATATTATAATTAGGCCTTAGGGAGACGACTTAGTTCATTGGAATTCCACCCAATAGTTCTGGAGATGTTTCAATGAAAACCAAAACCATCAGCCTACTAGTTGAGATATTTCAGTTTTGACTAAAGTCCTGAATATGTTTTTTTTTTTTTTTTAAACTGTAGACAAAATTGAAGCATTCATCTTTCCAGCATTTCTGGGACACTAGAAAATCTGTAGCCAAGGAGAGAATAAGAGAATAGGGCACACATAAAATTGCAATATTGCTCAGCACATTTCTCTGCTGTCCTCCCCCTCTTTTTCTCCAGGAGTTTGAGCTGATTGTGGCCTCGGGATAAAGAGGCCTTCTGTTTGTGTAGCAGACCTGACCTCTGAAACCCTGCAGCAACACATCCTTCACATGATAAACCCAAGAAAAGTGGAAACCTGGAACCAAAGCAAATAATAGGCAGAGACACATTCCCACTGGCCAACCAGGATGGTCTTCACGGTTTCTGTGTGTGCCTTCATGCCAGTTTGTGTGTTATCCATTGCCTCTTGCCAAAGAGAGGCCTTTTGTCTGTTCCAATATATTTCTGTGAATCTATCTTTAGATGGGATTCAGTTTGATGAGTCCAGTTTTCTGAATGGTTCCAGGACTGTGCACATTATGAGCCTCTTGAGGCATTGATGTTTTGAGGTACGAGAGTCCCATTTCCTGGTACCTCTCCCAAATTATAGTACCATCCACATGCAGGTGTCCCTAGGCAGCCTGTTACATTAGACAGAAGCCTTTATTCAGTGGAGGGTTTTATCACTGAGACAGAACAAAGACCCTCACTATCCCACCGAGTTGGAGGGGAGGACGGTTTGACAAGTTGAGAGAGTCTCATTTCCTTTCTGTCAAAGTGTCCCTTTCCTTTTTCTGTTGCAACACTTTTGCACAATCCAGAGAGAAAACGTGAGTGTAATATTTATTTACATGTGCTTACATTTCTTTGTCTTCTTTCAGTAATGGAGTGGTGACAGAAGCTCAAGCAAAAGACCTTGAAATCATAGGGGATATGTGGGATTTGACTTAACTAGCCCTTTCAACAGTTTCTAGTAATGGTTGAGAATGAGGATTATTTCACTTGAAGGAGGTTTTTTTTCCTCCTCCTTCAAGTAATTCCTCAATCATAAGAAAAAAAAATCCTGTCACATTTTGCATACGGAGCATATCTTTGCATTGTTCTTTCAAAAAAAAAAAGAATAGCTGAACTGAACTGTTGGACCTGCTTGTCTCCACTGCTTCTCATCTATAAGAGAGCCTGTCCGTGCTGTGCCTCTGGCTGGGGATCTTGCAGCGCATTGTGTCGACTGTAATAGCTTCTGTAACAAAGTTAAGAAATGATTCACTTCAATTTGCTGAAGGCTACATGCGTTGTACTGTGCTCTGCTGTATGTGGTGAATGAATCATGGCCACGATACACAACATTTAATGTAATTTTTGTAGAGGAAAGAGGGAGGGGGAGAGGTTTTTATACCTACTTTAATTGCAGTGCACGTTATTATCGGGAGCAGTTAGCAGGGACATTTTCAACAGTGATGGCTTTATAATTACCATACAGTAGGTTTGACTGGCACCCTCGGCAGTACCATACCGTGGCCTCTGCACATTTTTATAAAATGATCATTGTAGCACACTGACAAATTGAGCCATAGTGAGAAAGTAGGAGGAATGTCATTACTCACCCACATCAAGTAGAAAAGGGCGATCAATTCATATGGAACTAGTGTAGTAAAAGTTTTCTTATTTTCCAGCATTCAGTTACAAACATGCAACATGTTTTTACTTAATCTTGACCAAAATCTAGCTCAGTTTTAAAAGCATTGAGACCTAGTAATATTGAAAAGTAACCATGGTGCTCTAAGACTAAAGGAAAGGAGTGTATATTTGAAAGGACCTGTAGTTATAAGATGCACTATTCTGCCAGTGGAAATGGTCCTATGCAACTCTAACTGATCTTTGTAAAGAAATAACCCAGATGATGTTATCAGCTTTGTTGAGGTACTGCTGATATTATCCAAAATGAATAATATTTAATTCCCAAGCTGTGCTACTGCTTGGTAGTGCTAGTATCACTGCACTGCCCCTCTTGGGTATGGAAAAGGCACAGAAGCACTATGAATCAAGCTGCAATACCTGATTATGAAGAAATGAAGCCAATGTGAAAGTGCCAAAAGCTGTAGCTCCTCAAACAGCCACTTGAGCCTGGCTTCAAAGATGAGTTATTACCCACAGATTTTACAGCTTGAAAACACATATTTACAGCCTGTTATGAAAAATGGTTTTGGCCTCCATGGATAGTTTCCCCTCTTCATAACAACTGTATGGGGTGGGGAGGGTGAATCATTTTATAACTCATCTACCTGGATACTGGAGTTAGGAGTGTGGTGACTTTGATTGGCAGGTGTTCCAATTCAGGTAGCCGATCGGTATGGGTATAAGCCTTACCTCTGCTAATTGGAGTCACTGACCTGACCTCTCTGTTTGTTTGTGCTCTTTTTTGGAGCATTTTTAATTAATTAACCGATTAATAATATGGCCCATTGTGTAATACAAACAGCCAAAGAAGTTTGTGTCTGAGGTATTTTTTTAGTCTGTTACTACTAATTAGCTAATATGTGCATTGTACCCATACAATTTATAGATGCACCTTGTTAACCACGCTTGCTAGCTTGAGCTGATAACTTTGTACTACACCCATTCACTGCAAAATTGCTTCTTCAGGCTCCAAAAGTAAAACCAAGATGGCATTGCTAATGCAAGATTTAGACTTCTCCATGCTGTTGCAACCCTTCTGAAACCCTTTGCTGTAATGTACGCTATAACCTGACGTACATTTCCCTAGAAATACACGTCACATCAACGCAAGCTGCAGTGACTGTGATTGGCCTGTTCAGTAGTGTCTTTTTTTCCTTACCCATTGCCTTCTGCTTCTCCTTCTGCCATTATTTTTCAAACCAACTGGAGAGAATGGCTGAAGCTGAAGAGAGAAACCCCAATGCCAACTGGGATTTTGATGCCAAAATTGCAGAACAACGCAGGTACACAACATACGAGTATAAATACTAGGAACGACTTTACCGCAGTTAGCAACAAGAAAAGAGTCAAACCTAGCAACCCGAATGTCTACTTTGACTCTTACAGGTGTTTAACATAAATTTTAGCCCATTACAATACCACACTTCCAATCTTACAAGGACATACTTGAGTATGCTACGTCGTAGGCTTTATATAGATTCAATGCAGAAGTATAAATTAAGCTTAAAACTTGGTGATTCAGAAACCAGTAGGTGAGGTTACAGTGCCTGTGTTCATCTTTTATATAGAATCTAGCTGTGGTGAGAATAAAGAGCCCAGTGGCTGTACATGCTTGAACAGTGTCTTTCGATGCCCTTGAAAGATAATGACATTTAAATTAACCATAAGGAGCTGCCCGAGACTGTGTCTACAACGGAGGTTTCGTGTGAAAAGCACATTAAGAAAGCAGGAGCAAGAGCTCCAGCGTCTGTTCAGAGAGTATTCAGAAACAGAATTACATGTAGCTCACCAGTGTTTGGCAGCAATCAGAGAACAAATACATAGTCAGCATGTTTATGTTGGGAAAACAGAAGAAAGTGAGGCAGCTTTTGATTAACAGCCCATGCCAAGGACTAAAATCAAGATATTCATTCTCCATGAAATATTCCACTAATTGTCTCTTGCATGTCCCTGAACTGTAAATGTAAGACTAACATTTCTAGAGTAAATTCATTTTTGTTGCCAGGATCAGACTACATACATATTTCTGTTTAATATATCACATTTGGTGATTTGAGCCGTCAGTTCTGGCCATGAGATGAGTGAGAAACATGATGCCACCTGTATGATGGTTGATCTGCACTACAGCCTACCTCTGCACTGCTCCTGGGTGGAAGTTTGGCTGCAGCACAAGGAAATATAAAGAACAATGTAGGCTTGATGCCTGCCCTGTATGTTCTGTCATCAGCCCGCCATAACAATAAGAAAAGTTGCTTTACTTTCTGTTTGATTACACTGTTAAAGTGACATTATACAACTTTTGAAAGGCACAGAAATATATTTTTCCACTTAAAAAGAAGAGTTCAACTTAAACACAATAAAGCATCCTAAAGTTTTCACTACAAATTTGACATAGCTACTGCTGCCTAATTAATAAAACTGAGATAGTCTTTTATTTTTCTCTATCTATGCTTTGTGGTATATTTTACAGGTAACAGTCACCCTATAGTAACCTCTGCTGGTCTGTATACTTGGCATAAATATTGTTCTGGTACAGGAAAGTAAGTTGAACCCATAATCAGCTCTTCTGGAGTTTAATTCCCGGGAACATTTCAAAAGAGCAGTTTGAACTCAAGCTTAATGTGCAGCTTTTGTCTGTGAGCCATGCATCTCTCTGTTGTTTTCACACCACTAAATGATGCCTCTCAGGGATGTCAGCATCTCAAGCAGGGGATGTTATTACAGCAGCCCTTTTTCTCTGATCTTCCCCTGTCTGTGCTTGTTATCCAATAGCTCCTTTATCACTCGAACAGCCCCATCATCATAGTTCAGAGTCGCTGCGGAGGAGAGCAGCAGGCCTTGAGGACTGAGCTTATGTCACAAGGTTGCAGAGCTTATAGGGCGCTGCATGTACATCTTCACCAACACTTATGGTGAAAGTGTAGCTCCTACTTAAGGATGCTGACTAACTGGCCAATCGGGAGGATGATGTGATTACAGAGTGTGTGCATGCCCAGTCGATCTGTTGTCATTAACATTTTACACTCCTCTTTGTAACGTCAGTGTAGCACAGCGTTATTGCCTGCAGCCTTGGCCTCCTCGCAACCCTGCCAGCCTTGTTCAGGATCACTGCTGATGAAAGGAAACTGTTTGAAAACTCCCTTAATGGGAACAATGAGGAAGAAGCGTTTCATTTTTCCTCAACAGCTGTCTGTTTGACTTTGTACCTCTCTCTCTCTCACACACACACACACACACACACACACACACACACACACACACACACACAGAGCCACACCTTTCTGGTCTTTCTTACTAATTAAGGATGGAATTTACCTGATGTCTGCGAAGGTAAATTAGCTCACAGTCTGCAAGTTGCTTATTAAAACACCATCATTATATGTTTACACATATACACAGCACTCGTAAAATGTTATATTGTTATATACCATTTGTAAGTTTTAAGGTTTTAATGAGATACTCTCAAGCTTTAAGGAGTGACTGATCCTGCTCTCAGTAGATGCCAGCACAAACTGGTCATCTGAATCTGAATTAGAATACTTTAATATTAATCCCAGGGAGTAAATTGATTTATTACAGACCCTCAATTGAAATTTCCTGAGGCATTCTGTGGCGCTGGAATGAGTCTTTTGCTGAACATGCTCCTGTGTCTGTCCAGCATGAGATGAAGAGGGTGTGAAGGATTGTCCAATATTGACAGTAACTTGGAAAGCATCCTCCTTTGTCAGAGAATCAAGATCCACACCCTCAACATTACTGGCCTTCAGTTTGTCTGTTAGTATTCGGTACCCTCAGTCTGCTGCACATCACAGAATAGAGGATGGGACTGACCACCACAGACTCATAAAACATTATGAGCATCATTCGGCAGATGTTAAAATAGAGATGGCTTTGGCTCTTCTGGCTTGGTCACCGGTATTCTGGTCGCTCTCGTGTCCATAACCAGTTCCTTAGTCTTTTCCACATTAAGCTGCAGATGGTTTTGCTCGAACCACGTAAAAAAGTTGTCCACCACAGCCCTATTCTCTTCTTCACCATCTTCTCGGATACATCCCACTACTGCAGAGTCATCAGAAAACTTCTGAAGGTGGTGGGTCTCTGTGCAGTAGCTGAAGTCCGTGGTGTATAGGGTGAAGAGAAAGGGAGAGATGATGGTCCCCTGCGGGGCTTCTGTGTTGCTGACCACACTGTCTGACACACAATGCTGCAGGCGCACACAAGAGAGGCATCCACCTACATTACTGTCAGTTTATCACCCACTAGAGCCAGCCTGATGGTATTGAAGGCACTGGAGAAATAAAAAAAACATGGCTCTCACAGTGCTCGCTGGCTTATCCAGGTGGGTGTAGACACACCCACGAGCCTGTAGGGGATCTGGAGTGTGTCTATCAGAGTCCATAAGCCAGAGCTGGTCCAGGATGAGTCTCTCCAGGGTCTTCATGATGTGTGACGTGAGTTCCACGGGTCTGTAGTCCTTAGGGCCTCTAGGACATGATGTCTTCTGCACAGGTACATGGCCTGACCCTCTTCCAGAGCACGGGGGACCCTTTGCAGATTCTGGCTCATCCTGAAAATGTGATGGAATACTCTGCAGTGAGCTTGGAAGTTAGGAGAGGAGGTATGAAATGGGCTTTCACGGGAGGCTGATGGACCGTAAGGCTGAAAGGGGAGGGAGAAAAGGAGGGGTGGATGGTGGTTGCAAGCTTCAACTCTACTGCTGTTGCTTGACCTTCAATTAGTGATGGTCTTCACGCCACTCCAGACCTCCATCATGTTGTTCTGCTGGAGTTTTCGCTCCAGCTTCTTCCTGTATTTGCCCTTGGCCTCCGTGATTTATGTCTTCAGTTCACTTTGAACTGTTCTCACCTCCTCCCTATTGTCAGCTCTGAAGACCCTTTTCTTCCTGTTGAGGAAATGATCATAAATGGTTATGGTCATAAATAGTTGCAGTGGTTAAAGACATTTAGATCCTACTTCAAAGTTGCAGCACCATACTTTTACATTCAGAAGTATTTCATTAAACTGATTTTTTGGGGTGCATGCAAGAGCAAGATGTGTCATGTCATGTCTGATGACAAAATTTCTTTTTCTGCTAAATGTTACATTCTCCAGCTAGTTATACTTTGGAAATGAGGTGTACTTTGGGCTGATGTTTGCCAGTTCTGCTACCATTGTTTCAAGCTATCCACCAGACAAACTTATTAAGTGCTGTGGTCGTTGTGAGGTTTATCTGCAGCTACCAAGGATGCATTGTTGCTGAAAGTCTGAACTGTAGCCAAAATTCCAATGTTTTCGGTTAAATTTCTGGATATGCTGGATGACAACAGATTAATAAGATTATTATGGTGCTGACCGGACTATGTAAATTTGCATATTCACTAATTACTTACCTGTCACATTTACATTTTATATTATTTTTAACACTTAGCATTTATATATAAAATGTATGTTTAATATTTATATTTTAATTTAATATTTATGTTAAGCTATTAACTTTCAAATTTAGATTTGACAATTTAATTTTTAGATTTAGCATTTAGGATTAAATTTAACATTTAGGTTTATATGTAAAAACTTTGTAAATATAGCTGTAAATCTAGTAAGAAATGACTTGAAAAATTCCACACCACATTTTAAAAAAATAATGTTTGGAGCTAAATGTGGCAAAATCTTTAAGTTAATTTAATTATGCTTTAATTTGCAGTCAAAAACCCATAGTATACAGCAGTTGTTGGAGCTTTTTTTTTTTTATTGGAAACAGCATCCTGTTCAAGACAAAAATGATGTTATGATGGATGTGAGAATGGTTCAAAACAATACAGTTATGGACTAGACAGTAAAATAATGAACTGAAACTCACCATGAAAAAAAACAAACTCAAAAAAAGCCAGTAAAATGACAAAATAAAATGAAATCCAAAACAAGAAAAGTGATTTAGTGGTCACCTCACCTGATGTGCATATTTTGTTAAATGCATATCGTACCCCTCTCTCCTCATGTTTTTTCTCAGCATCTATCAACTAAAGAAGTTTCAAAAGTAGTATTATTAATCCATTCATGTAAAAGCAGCATACTGATGAAGGTCTGTGTTAGATTTATTGTAGATCTAAAAGGACATGTTAATTTGACCTATATATAATATAGCATTTTACACATTCAGCTATAGCGGTGACTCATTTGTTAAAGACTAGTTTATAAGTTTGTTAAAAACTGATCGTGTTTGTATGTAAAATCTGATGGATATATCTGACGCTATACATTTATTGATTATTGTTCTGGTTAAATAAATAAATAAATGAACCGCTATCAATTCTCAGCTCTTTTTACTACCTTGTGCTCACATTTTTTTTTCGAGTTTGAATAGAGACATTCTTGATAGAAGAAGAATATAGTGACATTATTGTGTTACTACACTTCAGTAACCGAGCGTGCTTTTATTGCAGCTTCATTACTTGCGAATATAAAAAACTTAAGGGACAAAATGGGTTTTTAGGAAGCCAGGAGATCTTTATCAGATGACTGTGAACCACATTTTTAACTCAGTGTGACCTGGCTGAATTGGAGCTGAGAAAAAAAAATTAACATTAACACAGCGCTCGCCTCATTTAATTAATTTACATATTCTCCATCAAATCAAAGAGATATTTGTGGAGTAACAATGCCCCACAGACATCACTTCAAAACTTTGTGTGCTTTGGATGCAATCCACATATTTCTGATTTACAAGGATTCATCTGAAATAAATGAATCTTTGACAAAGTGTGTCTCTGCGGGGCGAGGAGAAAATAGAAGTTGAGGGAAAGATAAGGGGGAGGGAGAAAGTATCAGGAGAAATGGTACATTTTGTCTCAGCTCCTCCATTCTGACGACTAAGAAGGCCGTGACTTCACCACATACCTTTATAGTTACTGAACTGACGCCTCTTTAGACTGCCCACTCAGTGACGTCCAAAGTGGAAGACCAGTTGTCAGATCAAGTATTCTGTTCATGCTTATCCTCACATTGTTAAAGGGATTTGTGAGAGAGTGTGATGGATTAATCCTTCTTGAGCTGTGCTTTTTGTAAACTCCAGTGAATTGAAACATTTTGCTGTTATCGGGAAGGACTGGAAATTCAACTCAAAATGCAAAGTAGTGACAATAAACCAGTAAGAAAGGTCATAGACTGGCTGGAATCTTCAAAAATAGTATGGAATATGTGAGCTGGTATGTGAGTGACCAGCACTTGACAAAAGCTAATTGAGTTTCTATCCTTCTCATCTCAGATTGGCTCGTGTACAGAAGGGTAACCGGAGAGATCTTACTTGCCCAAAGCGTTGGCTTGTGAATGGTAATAGAGGCATCGTCAAGTACTATCTGATGTCTACATATGAAGCTCATGTTACACAGCACTTTAAGAATACTGCATGTCATCTGTCGGGTGGGGTGGGGGCTGTCTGAGCCTCTATTTGAAGCCTGTTTCATTATTCTCAAGCGCTGCTGCCAGACTTTTCTGGCATGGAGACTCGTCTCATTTCATACAGAGAATAGAAAATGACAAGATGGAGTGCAAAGGGGCGGAACGGCACACTTGACAACTGGGGGCAGAGATTGTAACAGGAGAAATGTGAATGTAAGTATTTCCACGTGCATTGAAGCTGCTGGGAGAAAGGGCCTCATTTGAAGTCTTGTATATTATGCACATGTATGAAATGTTAACAAGGTGTGGATCACTGAAACTGACAACGTGCAGGAAAAAGTCCAATTTATAGCTGAATCCTGCTATAAATAGTGTTAGTAAAATTTTCAAAACGGTCTGTAAAAGTAACATGAAAATTATATTTTTTCATGGACACTTCCTTGAAAGCACCTTTACTTTAATATGGGCTTTAATCTAGATGATGTTACTCATGCAGCCCTCATAGTGATGTGGGTGGGAAAAATATTCCTGAATGGACTTGGGATACTATTGCATGACCAAAAGTTAGTTTTGTTGGATAAGATTGAGTTGCTCTTTGTAAAACTGCACCACATTAGAATTAAAAATGTTTAGTTTAAATGACACCAGTTTGGTCAAAATTATACAATTTTTAAATGTATTCTTTTTTCATAGGTGAAAATAAACTTACAGAGCTTGTTCACTGGGGTCACAAAAATGAATTCTATATGTTGTGGCTTTGCATTATTATGTGATTTAGCTATTACAATCCCATGCTTTATTCACTTGTGACCATAGATAACAACACTCTAACACTTTTTTCCTGTCCGTGAGGAAATAAAATAATTAATTTTTAGCATAACTCAACTGAAATCCAATCATCACTAAAGTGCATTTCAAGCAAGAGAGTCAATCAAGGCAAATAAAATGGTCAGGTTGTCAGAATTATATATATTATATATATAAGTGTGTTGAGTGATTCTGTTAATTGATTGCATTGTTTATATAACTCAACATTTCCGTTATCTTTTTCAAATTAAAAGCCATCAAGCGTTTCAGCAAGCAGAAACCCTTCATTTCTTAATGAGGCTTTAACTGTGAAGCGCTCGCAGGAAGATTCAAAACTATGTTTACTTGAAGTAGGTTACATAGGATTATACTGTATATGACGTAAATTAAACGTTGGCAGCTGGTTATTAATTCACCTAATAACCAAAAGAGAATATGTGAGGAAAAGAGACAGACATAGGGAGAGAGGACAACCATCCTACATGTAAAAAAAAAAGAGGACAGCAACACATCCACTTAGAGCAGTTAGATGTGAGAAATGTGTAGAGGGTGATGAATAAAGTCAGTATAAGATTTGATCAGGTAGTCAGAACTGACTAATGTATTTAAAACTCTCCTCTGTACTAGCTATTATGATTTAGTACATTTTGGCCACAAGATATCAATTTTGTGGCTACGTATTATTAATTTGTGGCTACACAATAACACGTCTCAGCCAAGAAAAAAGAGGGGCACAGAGGGGTACTTACTTAACATATCAAGCATGCTGAACAATTACATTGCAAAAAATAATGTATTTCTCTAAGTTTAACCATTCTTGCGGATATCTAGGATAATGTAAGTACACAAGTCACCAAATTGTATAAAACACTAGTCTAGTCATTTTTACGCATTTTTATGCCTTTTATGCATGTTATACCTTTTACATGGCCTTTTTTTCCCCTGTGTTATTGCTTTAGTTGCTAAAAGAGTAGCAGCAGCAGTAGCCCACCCAATATTTGCAGTGGCAATTTTAGGTGGTAACAGTGGTCAGCAACTACTTTGAACAAATGTAACTCCAGAGAGGCAGTCAATTTTAAATTTAGCATACTAAAACAATATTACATATTGCAGTTTAATTACAGTTTAATACATGTGATAATTCAGTGTCCACATACTATACCTGTTCTCCTGTTACGCTGATTGTCAATTTCATTTTATGATGTTTTACCATTAGTCCTCCTGAAGATTTACCTTGGGTGGCAGAAATATCCTATAAAGCCAGCTTTCAGATAATCATAATAAAAGAAGAGCATGTGTTTTTAAACCAAGTGTACATAGAACGAGCAGGGAAGTGCAAGTTATCTGACGTGGCTGCTGTGTGTAAAGAGCCATTAAAAAGAAGATAATTTTAGACAGCATAAATTCTTGTTTCTTCTCTAAGTGCTGTAGCTGTAGGAGTTGACACAGCATCCACTTTAGCACCTCTTGTACCAACAGATTAATGGCAGGAACACAGTTTTCATATTCTGTGTGGACCTTGTTACACTGATTCTTCAAGGCCTGCTGAGCACTCTAATTTGGATAGGAGAAAAAAAAACTACATGTTTTTAAATGGGGGTTTTGCGCCACATGACCTTGTAAAAGCAGTGCAGGATGGCGTGATCAAGCTCCTTCTGGCTATCTCTGCTCCCAGTGCCTTGCTACTGTGCTGCTGAGGTCATTACTCATTGTGACACCCTCCGCTGATCTACATCATATTACAAAGCATTTAATATTGTTCCGTGTTGAATGCGTGGCCTCGCAAAACAACCACCAAGAGGACTACCGGGCCGAATTAAAAACATCATCAAGATTGTTTCAGCACTTCCGTCAGCAAATCCTTTGTGCTTCTTGCAAAACTTTTTTTTTTTTCATTTTTGCTTTGCAACTTTGGTTTGACATTCTGGTTGATTAGTAATTGATCACCTTCTCTGAGAAAATGCACACACTATGCAATCAAAAGCTTTTTACATTTTACCTCCTGAGGTGTTACGTGCTCAACCCAGCATAACAAACAATTCTGGGCTACAGTATGTCTTGCATTTGTTTTCCACTCCTGTTGTCTTCAGTCTCCCCCCTGCATTCAACACCCCCCCCTGGCCTCCCCCAGTGCAAAATTGGAAACTGCACAAAACAAGAAGCAGAAAGATGACTTTCCATCCAAACCTGAGGAGAGTGTGTTCTTCCTGCTCTTCTTTAAATCTGATTCATTTCTTTTTCTGAGGTGGTACATGCTGTAGCTCAGATTACATAAGAACCACTTTACCAGACAGCAAAAATGTGTTTCTAAACAACTGTGTTTTATTTGGACATTAGGATAATTATTGCTTTAGATTTTAAATGTAGTTCTAATCGGGTTTTTTTCTGCCTAATTGCATTTGTGTACTTCGCCACGGTTGGAGTTTGTCCATGTAGAAATCTACAACTCCTTGCTTAAAAGCTGATTGCATGGTGTGATTGAAAGCACTGTAATGCTCTAAATGGACCCTGTAGGGATTGTTGTTTCCAGCTGCTGCTTTAAAAGGTAAGAATGGACTTTTGACCTTTTTCAGTCTCTGACGGGAAGTCCTGAGAGGCCTTTGAAAAAAAAAAAAGCACAAACTTCTACAGTTCTGCTCAGATTACGTGATATGATCTAAAGTCCCAGACTGCTTACTGAGCAGACTTTGTAATGAGATTTGAGCCTCGTACTCAAATAATGAGAGAAATCGACTGAAACACACTTGAAATGCTCCACAGGGATGAAAGTTACCAAATGCTAGAAAAGGTAAATAATCCCACATTGAACCAGAGATTTGATGCCAAAGATTTTAATATTTACACTAATGCACACGATACGTTTCACTTCAAACTCAAAATAAACTCAGTTTTACATTCTTCAGTCAAGACCTGACTAAATTGTCTGCCAGTGTATTTATACATTTATAAACACAATATGTCAAACATATAAACAAGCAGTACAAAAAAAAGGTTTAAAAAAAAGGTGGCATGCATTTCTGTAAATAACTGTAATGCATTTATACAACACACATTATTTGCCAAGATTGTCCTCATACAGCCTCACCTAATGCTCTAATAATCTCTGCTTCCCATAAGTATAAAAGTGATGAAAGGTGGTGATCTATGTTAAGGGATTGTAAATAGAGCCACAACAGCAACTCGGAGCTGTGAGGCTCTGATTGTGAGTCAGTGTAAACACACTGTTTGTATAAGCAGGCTGTAGAGCACCATGTTTCCATAGGGTGGCTAAGGGTGTAAGGGTGTTACCTGGTCCAGATCAGGTTTCCAGACTACTAAACAGGTGGTAACACTTCCTGCAGTAATTTAAATCCCTTTATTTCTACCCCATTGTTGTCTCTGTGGGTGAGAATCAAAGAGTAATTCACGATACCGTCATGATATCTGTGCAGCTAAAAAAAGGAAGAATTATCAGTATTAGTCTATGTATATTTTCATTATTATTAAACTTCAATAATGTGTCAGCAAGTTAGCACTCTGATTTGATTTCCCCTCAATGACAACAACATTTCTCCCTGTTAGTTTTTTTTTCATCACTGCAACTTCTGTTCATTTGATAAGCACCACCTCAAGGACTCACAAAATAGTTAAGTCATCGTGAGAATCCTTCTATAATCCCTGTATTTTCTAAATAAAAATATCAATATTTGGGATCAGTGCATTGATTATTGTATCAAAAGAGTAATATGTACTCAAAAGAGTAATATATTGCTGTATCAATATGTTGTCCCATCCCTACTTGTTAATTCACTCAGTTCTGTTTGATCACTAATAACTCTTCTACTCTTGCACTATTCTGACACCTCATCTGAAAGGTTTGTGATCTTTTTAATTAACTGGGAAAATATGATCATAGATTATATTAATCTAACAAGATTTTCAGACCTTGCTTTGACTAATGTTATTTGTAACTAAGGATGGAAGGTTTAAGGCAGACCTGTTACACCCTTCCCTGTTTTCTGCTTTAGACTGCTCTAGATGCTTGGCTTCCAACAGTTTTTTTTTCTACTCATGGCTCTAACTCGTGGCGCACCCACATTCTGCTGAAACCTTCTGTTTGAGAGGGGCAGGAAATCAGAAGAGAGTTGGATTAAAGGGAGAGGAGCTAAAGTGGCTTGTTTCACAGTGGGTGAACTGAGGGGCAGCCCTATCAAGGCCCAGTACAAGATAAACAAGGGGGTATTTTGAACTGTGATTCATGCAAAGCTACTCGTGTACAGTCCTAGAATAAAAATATGGAGCTTAAATTAGCTTCACAGGCCCACTTTAAGCCCTGCATAACCTGCATTATACTTTTTAAGCACATCTGTCTGATACCACTTCATTCAAGAAACAAATTAGTGTGAAAACACTTGAACATGTTACTTTCAAACACTTGATTGAGCCCATACATAAATCAGCTTCTAGTGGTTTAAAAAAAAAAGTGTTGGCAAGGTTCCCTTTGAGTTACTGACATTGGAAGAATCAGGCAGCTTTCAAGTCTGAGTTCACAGAAAACATGTTGAAGGAAAACACGGGGCTCCTTTTGAGACTGGCCCATTGATCAGCCATGTTATTGAGTGCTGAGAAATCAACACAAGAATCAGCCACGTGCACCTGATAGATTGTTAGCTACAGAGGTAATTTTCAGCAGTGTGAGGAAGAGTCGCACAGCTAAATAAATCTTTATATGGGAGCTGTTTGGTCCACGTATTAGTCTGTTTTCATAGCTGCAGAGGTAATACTGAAGCGCTCGCCATGTTGAGTGAAGAATTTTTATGTCAAGATATCCTCTAGTAGACTTATCAGAAACATGAGATTCATCAAGCTAAAATATGAAATAATACAGCTGCAACTTAACCAGGTTTACTTACGGGGGATCATCACCATGTTTACCTGCAGTCTATTTTTTTCAGGACAGAATATTTGAATTTCCACAAAAATTACTTAAAACTGAAGTGTTTAACTGCAATGCATTCTAGCCATGCAATTGGTCTATTAACACAGGAGCACATGATCTACCAGGGTGCAATAAGAATTCCATGTTCTTAGCCTAGTTTGTTGACTATCAAGAGTTTTCTGATGTCTTTAAGAGTAAATTTTTGATGTTCTATGAAGACTTATTGAAGATCAGATCTATCATCCAAAGAGAAAAAGGTCACAGGAAAGGTCAGAATATTATTAACATTTTACAACTATCATGCTGTTACTCAAGCTTCTTTAGAAAAAAAAAAAAGACATAACTCCAGCAAATCTACACATAAAGGTCACTGCAAATGTGCATTTTAGCATTTTACAATGCATCCTATTGAGTTCTGCCTTTTTTAGGTTGGAATCGCTGGATGTCTTAGCTGCATTTGTGTCCTTTTCTCACTCATCCCTGCATTTCTGTCCCTCAAGCAGATGTGGCAGATGCTTCCGCTTGCTCGAAAAGGCCGCGGCACTGTCAGCTCAGATCCGTCTTCGTTTACGAGGGCTCTTGTTCGTCAAGCCCTGGTGTGGCTCAGCAGGAGGCCGGCTTCCATAACAGCCTCACGTGTGGCATCATAAATCCACATTAGAGAAGGACCAGGCATCACACGGGGAGAGGGAGGCTGCGCCGATAACAAATAGTTCAGGACCACCAATACCCAACATGAAGACCTCATAAAAGCTGCTACACCACCTTTAAGGATGAGGATCAATGGTGGCGATTTATGGACCTTGTGTTGCTTTGTTAAAAATCTTTATCTACAAAGCGTGCCCCCCCCACCCACAACCTCCATTTACATAGTCTGATTTTTTTTTTTTTACCAAGGGAAAGGTCAGCGGCTGGGGCAACGTGCCAGGTGTTTGCGGAGCAGCAGACCAGTGCGGCGTGGTGAATGTAATTACGGCACTCTGGCAATCTGATAACCTGCCAGCCTGTCTCTCAACAGTAGGAAAGTGCACTGGCATATTAAATGTGGCTTAACAAACAGACAGCAGTGTCTGTGTGTGGGGCCAGTATAATGGGGAAGGTATTCTGTCAGGTTTTCAGGAGTTTTCGACTGTAGGTGTTTTATTATTCAGTTCTCAAAACACTGCTGAATTTCAAACCTTCAGATATATTTCTTATTGCTGTAAAAAAAAATAAAAAAAATAAAAATAAATATATATATATATATATATATATATATATATATATAAACAGATAAACAATAGTTCCTTTTTTTTTTTTTACTAGGAGGCTTTTTTGAGTCCACCCAGGTTGTGGGAATGGCTTGGGAGGGATTGACAGTAACAAGGGAGGCACTTTTGTGCCACTAGTTTATCCTGAAGACAGTGTTTGTCCCTTGGGAGGTACACCTGTTGTCTAGAAGGATGCACTACCTTAACAGCAAAAGTCAGTGAACAAAAGTCTCCTGTGAGCACTAAAGGACAGATAACATGACAAACTGTTACATAATCAGCTGCAGCCTTGATCTGTATTATCAACTGTGATACTGACTCTATGTTTTGCTGGAGGTAAGATGAAGCTTCAGCTGTGTGTTAGCCAAATAAAATGGGGATCTTCAAGAACTGGGTACCAAAAATTCCCTTTTAATGTTTCCATAGGCTTGCTGAGCTATCAGAGAAATTGACAGATAATTTCTGTATTTTTAATTATGGGACAAAGTCTCTACTTTTTCTGTAGCTTTACAGATTTATTTCTTAGAGTGTGGTTAATCCCACTTAAACAGTGACACATTTAATTTTTCTTAAAACATCTCAGGCTGTTCATTAACAAGTCTGTAAATGTCTGTTTTATTAAAGGTTCTCAGAATAAATGTATTTACTTT
>VUQS01045318.1:0-17455 GCA_015108495.1 Heterochromis multidens
CAATCTCTGTGAATGGTACTCATGGCCATTGATCAATGGTCATGACAATTTGCATACCATTGATCATGAAACTGACCAAATGGCCCATTGTTAGTCAGTGGTGCTGGTTTCTGTCATTATGCAAATGTACTGTTTATAAGGCTGGGGAAGTCTGCAGTCAGCTGAGACTGAAGAAGTTACCAGTTGGTAAACGAAACGTTTCTCCCACTAAAAAAAAAAAACGCCACGTCCAGATGAACAGATTCAACTTTTTGGGATTCTTTTACCTGGATTATTGAGCATGCATCAAGAGATCAGCAATTGTAGTTAGCAGCACTGGTTTGTAAAGTTTGTTATGTTGTTGAGCAGAATGTTGTGTGGGTATATCTCTTTGATGTCATCTTTGATGGAGCGGGAGAAGATGGCCTGGCTTTCCATTGCTGCAAGAGTTTTGGAGACTCAATTCAAAGTGGGCCTTGTAACACTAGTGGAGAGTTTGGTCCAACTCTGGGATGCCGTGTTCAAGAGGGTGTGAGGAGGTAGTTCCCAGAAGCCCTGCAGGACTCTGGGAACTACCTCTATCACCACTTCCTCGACAGTGAGCAGCCTGGAGGTCTGTTTCCTGCTGTTTCTGTTTAAGGTTCTCAATGTATTTTTTGACCATGCTGAGGAGTTTAGGTTGTCTGTGGATTAAAGTTATAAGAGTTCATTTTTAAAACAGTTCAAAGCATCACAGAAATATCAAAACAGTTAATATGTCAAATGTGACTCACTGAAATTTAGGAGGTATGGCCTCTGGAAATTTGAGGAGCATCCAGGCTTGAAACTCAATATCCCTCATTTTATTAATGATGGTCACTGCCCACACCTAAGCAAAAAACAGATACAAAAAGCAGTTTTGCTTAGAGGTTATATGAACATAATGAAAAAGATAAATCTACAAATTACTACAAGTCTTGTCAGTTTTCTAGTCTTACCAGTTTCAGAGGAGGCTTGACTTCTTCTTCATCAAAATCCTGCAACTCAAACTCCCAAAGCCTTTAAAGAGGAACAAAACAGAGGTTTTATCTCAGCATTTATACTTTATTACAAATATACTTTCAGGTATGAGGTGAATGGTCTGCATGTGTCTTTGTTGTAAAGAAGAGTGGGCCAAAAGTCTTCTGAAGGGATGCGAGACACTGCTAAAATCAGGGAATGATTACTTCAAGTTATTGCTGCTAAAGGTGCTTCTACAAGTTGCTGAATAATGGGGCGTTAGTTTTTTCACACACTGCTTCTGATAAATAAATAATGACACGGTGTAATATGTCATGTTTTCTTGTTCACCTCGGGTTGTATTGACCTAATTTTAAGACCTCATAAGGACCAGATGATTTTTATATTACATCCTGATACATAAAGCTGAAAAAGGGTGTACTTTCTTTTTCACACAACTGTAAACGCAGTACACACTGGATGGATTTACATCTATATTTTTTAAAGTTCCAATATGCAGTTTCTATCATGAGAGTCAAACAAACAAACTAATGTGAGAACTCTAAAACAAAAAAAGGAGGTCCCCTGTTGCTGGTATGAAAATCTAGAAAGATTAAAAACATGACTGTGTTTGTAAAAGACAGCTGGGCTCATACTTTGTCTTAACATTCACAAGTAACTTTAATATTCACACTGTACTGTATCTGGCGCTGTTGGCCAACCGTATTACATTATCAAGTTAAGTTAAGGATGCAGCACCTGGACATCCTAAACACAGCTGGTCAGTGGTGCATTTTATTGTTGGCAAGTGGAACTTTTCCATTTTTTTTCCACTTTCAGCAAACTTGAATGTCTTTCATGAATAAGTAATGTATGCTCACTTTAAAACATGATTACAGGACAAATACAATTACCCATTCTTCATGAGTATTTGGGGGGATTAATCCAGTCGATGGGGGCTGAATCTGTGGTTAGAAATGCATCAGAGAAATCACAAAGGCGTACAGTCTGACATTATCCAGACAGTCGGCAACAATTTCAGAGTTACTTACAGTGTTATTGGTCCCAGAACAGTTTACTCCACTTGCCTATAAAATAGAACATAAAAAACATTACTCTATAGTGTTTAGTCAGGAAAGTTGACTCAGGGGAAACAAGATGCAGAAGCTCTTATTGGATAAAAAAAAATTGGCATCAACCCTGCCAGTAGATTTAAAGGGAATGAGCTTTTTAGCTTTGACAGAGATGGTGGTGGGGTTGCAGAAGGGGAAAGTTGAACGACTGTAAACTGTAATGACAGTAGATGGACAGTTAATGGTGATTCATTCACAGAATTTCCTATGAAATAATTCGATAACAGGCCTTTTTCTCTAAGGGAGAAACATGTGGAGCCAGTGTTGCAGGTTTTGTTGGTGTAGCCACACTTGTCTGTGTGTTTGGGAGATGAGTTCTGGGCCAAATCTTGGCGCTGGTTATAAGGTTGTAAGTCAAGATCAGACTTTTTGCTCTTTACAGGAAGAAAAAAGAGATGGACTTTTTTTTTACTAAAATACTCAAAATATAATAATTTTGAAAAATATTTAGCAAGAACACAGGATGAAGAGAAGTTCAGCAGTTTTCCAGTGGTTAACACAATCACACATTAAAAAATGAGGTCAGAGGAAAGAAAAAGAGCAGGTCTATGTCTGATTGTCTGTCAGTTTACCCTGCACACATTCAGCTGGCTACAACTCACTGTCTGTCAGTACGTCCGCTCCTGTTTTTCCCTGTTTGTGTTTTAATTAGTTAATTAGTGCTGGAACATCATGATGACTGTTGTCGGGCAGCTTCGGGCTTTATATGTAAACACTACCCCGAGGACTCCTCAAAACACACACCCAAACACACACAAATGCACGCATACAAAGAGACAAATGCACATTCGTACACATGTGCATCGAATTAACATTTAGAAAGAAAAATATCAACAAAACCAGGACAAGAGAGCATGGTACTGAGCCAAAGTCTTCAAAAACAACTTCTGACAGAATTCTTGATGAGTCTGAATAAAACAGCAAAAAAAATGAGAGGGTGAAAGCAGAAAAAAAAAGACATGAAAACATCATTCTCTGCCTGTGTGTGTGTGTGTGTGTGTGTGCATGCGCATCAGTCCTAGCTTTCATGTTGACGACTGTCAACAGTAACTAGCAAAGAGATTATTCTTTCAATTTTCTGTGATCAGCCACTTAATTATTGAAGCTGTATGTTTGTATCTGTATGTGTGGATGTATTTGTGTGGGTTTGTCTCTTCAATAAAGAAGCTCTTGATATTTAGTGTTTTTGGAGTGAACAGCTTTGCTTTTATGATTAATTATGTGCCTGTGTATGCGCGTGTGTTATTCAGCTATGTACTGTTGAAATGGTTAGCAATTTGAGGTACGAAAGACACATTAAACTGTTAATAACTAAAAAAAAACAACAATAAAAGCAGCTTGTATGCAATAAAACCAAACCTTAGTACTTTCCAGAGTTAAATAGTACAACAAGATGAATAAAAATGACAGAAATATAATGAGTAATGAAATTACTGAGGGAATTAAGCCTTGAAAATTCAAGTTGCACTAGACATGAACACTTGAAGATGCCATGCAGGACTAGTTCCTAGAATTAAGGAGTATCAAAGCTGCCACAATTAAAAGAAGAAAAAAAATATGATTCTGAATATATATATAAAAATGTGCAATTAAATGCACTGCAAACAATATTAAAGACTAAGGGCCGGATTTACTAACGCGTTATGCCAGCGCAAACTGGGCTTTGACGTAAAAAAGTACAGTCGTATTTACAAAGAGAGCGCAGTGAGAAGACTGCGTGTAAGAGGTGAGAGATTTTTGCGACGGACCCTGTTGCATATGTATCTCTGGGAGTCCTTTCTCAAGGAAAATATTTAAACTGATTTACTAATGTTTGCGACACACAATTTACTGCTAATTGTACCAATGTTAACGCTGATGCTAATTCCGGAAAAAAGCATGTCTTATTTTTTGCGCTTGATACTGAAATTAACTGACTGCTTTTGTAAATCACCTGTAAAACTAACCACACCTGTGAGCACTATTTGGGAATTGCGCTCACATGCTATTTTGCCCCGTTGAGTAAATCTGGCCCTAAATGTATATATTCCTGACCGACAGCAATATTTTCAGCTAGATTATCTGAGGCCTCAGTCACACAGGCCTTGAGACCTATCAGTGAGTCAGTGGCAAGTGGGTGCTGGAGTTTGCAGGCAGTCACTAGATGAAATTGTTTCAAAAGAGCTATAGGGTGGTGCACTGAAAACCTCCTTCCGATTGCTTTGTTCACTAGCAGATTGCTGTGGTTGCCTGTAGTTTGTATGGAAGACTCTCACTTGTCCACAAACACTCACCAACTACTCGCTAAGCGGTAGTGAAATTGTGAAAAGTGCAACACAAACCAGAAAAGGAGACAGTTTACCTTCAAAGCAAAAGTTGCACCTATTTAAAAGTGCTGGTTTTTAGTGGTAAGTCACAACCAGATTCACTACAGCTTAGCAAGTAGTTGGCAAGTATTTGCAGACAAGTTGGAGTCTTCCATACAAACTGCAGGCAACCACTGCAATCTGTTAGTGGCCAAAGCAATCACAAGGAGGTTTCTGGTGCAGCACCCTCTTTGCGACAGCCAGCAACCTCCAGCAACCACTCGCCAACCAGCGAGGGATTACACATTTTTCCCCAGGGACAGAAGGCTACCAGTGGGTCACCGACTGGTCTCTAGATCTGTGTGACTGAGGCCTTAATGGCTCAATTCTCTAGTGGTATCCAGACTGCAGGCAGCTATTCCTGATGTGAGCCTGGTATCGATCCACTAACAGGCATAATGTCTTTTAGACAGCTCCCTCATTTCCATAAAGCAGCACAATCCATAAAGAAATGTAAAAAGAAAATACCAAAATAAATATAAATACATAGGGAAAATGCATTTATAAGTAAATATAACAATCATTATAGTATTAAATAGTACTGAAAATTAAATAGTAGAGAAAATAAACTGGGGAATTGAGTAAATAAACAGAAATTTCAGTTTATACCATTTTATAAATTTTTTAAATAAATGAATTCATGCCTACATATAATTTTAATATTGTTGGTGAATATAATCACATTTGAATTATTTATTGAGTTATTTATTTCTTTATATTTTTATAGTTGATTTGGGCAGTTCCATTTATATTCTCATTCATTATTTACTTTCTGGTCAAGAGTTAAATACGTGGACTGATACCGCTCATGTGTTGTGTGCCTGAAATGTGAAGCAGTTAACTTTTAAGATGGCCTCTAACTTTCCCACCTATCCCAGCCATCTGATCACCACACCAGCCTCAGTTTGTATCCGTTCTGCTGTCACGTCTTCCTACAGTAAGAACAGGAAGGCCTTCTGTATCTGTGAAAAAAAGATTTTTCACAGCTACTGTAGTTGGTGTAAACACACTACATGAATACTGAGCTGTACCAGCTTCTCTCTCATTGTAATTTCACTGCAAATTCTGTCACTGGAGCCATAGTGTCAGACTCTGCTTTTGTTAGGCTGCCTGCCTTCTCCAGATTTTTGCCTGTTCTTGTTGTTTTGGCTCCTCCCCTTCTTAAATGTGTTTGGCTTCACTGATTGAGTGCCCTTTGCTGACCTTGAAGCCAGACTCAGTCAGTCTCCTTTAACCTTTCCTGATCTGTGTCACAACTCCTGCTTGTGAGTCCGAACATCAACTACCAGCATTTTAACACTGGTGCTGGTCAACGAGTAAAACTGCTGGACTCATTAATGAACTCAAAGGGGAAAGTTTGGAAATGCAACCTACAAATGCCAAACATGAGCTAAACTTTCACAAAACTTAAAGAATCTACCTCTACCAACACTGAACTGGGAAAGAAGGGTAATCTGCTATTATCTCTTAGGTCTCTGCTCAAAAAAACAATAAACTTAACACTTTCTTAGTCTCCACTGAAATAGAGGCACAGTACAAAGACATGAACAGTGACCTTTTCTACAACAAGAGGTTATTTCACTGATGAAAAAACCCTGGTCATGTCCCCCTCACTTGTAATCACAGTAAATATCACCTTCAGAAACATGATTAGGTTTCTATTGTTCTGCCCCTTGTTGAAAGAATTGTTACATTTCTGCAAAGAAGACCTTTACCATCCCCAACTCATCAGCAAAAAGCTGAATTAGTGGCCATTGATTGTTATATTGAAGCACATGTTGTGGTGGACTGAAAAAATGGAGAGATTTGTTCAGCAAATCCTTTGTTAGGAATCACACAACCTCTGCTACAGTATCACACACACACACACACACACACACACACACACACACACACACACACACACACACACACACACACACACATACAACAGTGGGTGTTTATTCTACATCTTGTAGTCTTTTTATGCTCTGTTGCTCCATCATCTGTGACTGTTTGCAGCGTTCGAGCAGTGTGGTTTGACAGACATCATGAAACCATGTTTAGCAATTTATATGCAAAGCAGAAAGAAGGAGAAACCATCAGCTAGAATTATGCACAGTAAGACAGGGAGAGATCTAATTGGACAGAAGGTTGATAGTTGTAGATGTGCAAGATTGCTTTGCAAACAGCAAAAAATGTGTGTGTGCGTGTACAAGCACACCTAACAATTTAGACACCTAAACAAAGACAAGAGTCTCCGAGAGAGCTCTTTAGCAAAGGTCGAAGGTAAAACTGCTCCTCAGAGGAGTCCATTCATTGGATGTGACTGGGGGCTCTGCACGCTGTTGAGAATGAAAAGGTGGAGGATTTGTTAAATGAGGTTAAATGCAGAAAGTGATGAGTGCATGTGGCTTTCTGTCACTGCAAGTTTGTCTGTGAATGCATGAGCAGAAATTATTGGAACATATATGCACATATTTACATATGTGCATATATGTTCCAATAACCCATGCACATATTTACATATGTGCATATATGTTCCAATAACCCATGCACATATTTACATATGTGCATGGGTTAGATGGGGGATTATAGGTCTGTGCAAATGAATAAATTGCTGCGACGTAGGACCATGCTTAATGGCAATGGTTACCTTGTTCAGGGGAAAACACACCATTCATAGAAATGTACTTAAACCAATTAGATAATTTGTGTGTGCAGGTTCATGTTGTCTGTCCTCACACTGTAAAATAAACACACCCCTTTAGTCGCATCTCAGCTTTATCCCATAAGTGTGATATTTAGAAGCTTTAGAATTTGCTCATTGGCTGCTGTCAACATTGAGGGTGCAATGGTCCTGCATCCTGCCGTTTGACGCACCATGTCACAAAGCTCAAATTTGATCAAACTGGTTTCTTGACCTTAAAAATGAGTTCACTGTACTCAAATGGCCTCCACAGTCACCAGATCTCTCTTAGAGCACCTTTGGGATGTGGTGGAGTGGAAGATTCACATCATGGATGTGCAGCTGAAAAATCTGCAGCAACTTTGTGATGCTATCGTGTAAGTATGGACCAAAATCTCTGAGGAATGTTTCCAGCACCTTGTTGAATCTACGACACAAAGAATTAAGACTTTTGAATCGATGCCACGAAGAATTAATGCAGTTCTGAAAGCAAAAGGGGGTCCAACCTTGTACCAGCAAGGTGTACCTAATAAAGTGTGTATCCAGTGAGTGTATAAGCACTTGCTACACCCAAGCACCACTTGGGTAAGTTTAAGTGTTCACCTAATGTTGTGATGATGTGGATGATCTTTTTCTAAACCTTACCAAGTAGCCAACACGAAACAGTTTTGTTCTAACTCGCTTTTAAATGACAAGAAAGTGGAATAAAGATAAACTTTAAGACTAACGCTGCAGCCACTCCTCCTGCTGACTTTCTTGCCCTTTAAAACACATCTCCAATATTGCAGTGACCAATGAGTCAAGGAACAGAAATCTCTGTGACGCCAGCGGCTTTGACAGAGCTGCAGTTTTTGACACCCAAGGAAAGAGAACCCATCGTCTTTTGCCTTCACACTCTTTTAACTACCACACTATAGCCTTACCACTGCATGGGTGCTCATAACTTTTTCAGCAATTCCAATATATTTTATGTAAAGCTACTGATGCCCATTTTTACCTCTCAGCTAAAAAGGCCGATGGGGTTTTGTCGTCACCCTGCCGAGCGGGCGGGCAGGCAGGCAGGCGGCGTGGACACCCAAATTCGTGAATGCGATAACTCGAGAAGGAAGTCACCTAGGACTTTTAAATTGATATCATAGGTGCATCTACTAAAAACCTCGGACGAGTTAAAATCTCGGTGACCTCGACCTCGACCTCGACCTCAAGGTCAGGGTCAGAGGTCAAGTTTTCTGAAAATCTTGTGAACTCGCGAACACATAGGACTTTCAAATTGATACCATAGGTACATCTACTAGGAGGCTGAGGAGTAGCACTGGCGGCCACCAGTATTTTTCCAATTTGGAAAATCTGAAAAGAAGAGGTATTAACAATTTGTGCAATCAATTGTAAATAAAAGAACATAGTGGTGTGGATGGAACTGACAGGATTGACACAGGGTGGTTGGGTCTCAGATTATACAGATGATAAAACTTATATTGACTTCTTTGATAAATGTAACAAAAAGAAACCTTCAAGTTCATCATTTGATTGAAATGTTACTGACTGAAGTAGCTGTACTGAATGAAAACAAAGCTTATTGAGTGGTTACGTCAGCGCCTCAGCTAAAAAGAACACAATGTCAGGCTGAATAATTAAGTGAGAGAAATGGTAATTCACTGTGATTACCAAGGTAACCATTCAGCACGTGCCATTTCTAAACAGCATTAATTACAAAAGATACTAAATATATGGGATTTTTTCCAGTCCAAAGGCAGAAAGGTACAATGTCTTCATGATTCAAAAGCATTTAATCGTATAAGCTGGTGGTTTAATACATGGTTTCCAGTTCGTTTATGACCTCTCAAATTCACTGTAATCCTCATCAGAGGCTGAATTTGAGCTTATATTTCAACATTTCCTTTCAACCGAAGAATGCTTTTCTCCTCGAAGCTAGTTTGCTGTGAATAACTGGTTGAGGCATGAATAAGTCACGTCTCTTTTGTACAAGAAATTTTTTTTTTTACAGAAAATTCTAAAGAAGAATCTGAGTTTAAGTAGCAAAAAATAGCAGTTTTAGTTATTTCCATCACATAAGCTCACATTATGACATATTAAATCATGTGTAACTTGAAACACAGGTTGGGAACAAGTACTGTAGCAGTCCCTGGGGATAAAAAAAGGAGAAGCCAAGTGTCAAAAACTGCTTTCCTCAAATGACTTGAGGCTGTCTCCAGTAGTGAGTCAATCCCCATAGACGCCTATGTTAAAATGCAGAATAAACATGTGTACTGTGTAGTGCAAAAATAAGTTTGGTTTCTATAGCTAATTTCATAATGAAACAGTACAGGTGGTGACATTTTATAACTCATCCATTTAAACTGTACCAAGGCTCCCCACATCGTACAGTTTCGTTAGTTACTTTGTTCAAGTTACCTTAAGCACTCCTTTTTTCACCTTTTGTAAAAAAAAAAACAAAAAAAAAAAAACCTCTTAAAATTGTCTCAGTTTCTAAGTTGGCTTCTGAGTCCACCAGTGTCGTCCTAACTATGACATTATAGGTATGACGGCTCTGAGTGACGGTAGCTGGCAAGGCTGCAAGCTCTCTGCAAGGCTTCCCTTCCACCTATTCAAGCCACTGAACCTGTGCACCATGTTTGTGGCATTGGTGCCTTGGATAATAATTGGATAATATGGCATCCTAATCATACCAAAAGACCATCCAAGAAGTTTGTGCTCCAGTTTTGGTAGGTAGAATTCCAGTATTTAATTTTTTTACTTGGCACTTATTAGCATACACCTGTGTTTGTGACATACAGTCTATGGATCCAATAGCTAATAGCTTATAACTTCTTGACCACATATGATTACTTCTGCCTCCACAAGAAAGCTAACAGCAATGGACATAATGCTGAAATCAAGGCTTGAAACACAGGATCTTATACACTCCATAGCTGTGGGTCACTGCTAGAATATTTTTCTATTACAAACCACAGAAAAGGTAAACGTCATCTCTCCTCATCACATGTTTTCACTTATCATGGCTGAACTTTCAATGTGAAACAGTATTAAATGAGTTTACAGCTGTAATCCTGAAACCATTTTCTTCACAAGCTCAACATCACAGTGAAAAAAGTGAAGTGAATCCTACAGACAAAGGGTGCTTTCTTTCTTTTTTAACCCTCTTATTCTAAATTGGTCAAAAGCAGTTTCTGTCCATCTTTCTTGCATTAACGTAGTATAAGCAAATACATCATGAGGGGCAGAATCATAGACAGACAAAAAAAAGAAAGCGAGCCAGAAAGAGAGAAGAACACAAAGAACTGGAAAGAAAGACCAGTGGAGAGTGAAGTAAAGGAGGCTCTGGACAGGAGCTTAAAAGCTCTCATACATCATCTCATTACCTCTGCTGTGTGCATGTGTGTGTAGTTTCACGTCTCCCCCCATGGTTTTTCTCCTTTGTTTCTGTGTTGTCTTATGTTTGCATACTTTGTAATGATTTGCGTGCTTATGCAGCTCATGCGTGAGTAGCCTGCAGACAGATGCTATTATTTGCATGTAAATGTTTCCACTGCCAGATTTACAGCTGCCATCCATCACTGAAGATTTGCACTGTCCTCTGCCTTGCACACGCTGGTCTAACAGTGTTCTGCTACACTGACTAACAGTAGTTTACACGCCAGCAGACTGCTGTTAGGATGAACATCATCAGAGACTCAGGTCATGTCTGCTGTGTCAACCTGGAACACTGATCAGAATGGATGACTGGATGAATGATAGCAAGCACAGTTCAATTAAGAACACTGAGGATGCGGGTTAATAACATAAAATGCAAGAATAGCTGAGTGCTGGAGGGTCAACTAGCTGAATCTGCATCTGCAATGTTTGGCAAACTTGTTAGAGCACTTTTGTCTACAGAAAATAAACACCTCTTTGCATTTAGTTTGTGCATGTTGGTTATATTATCTAGAACATGTATAGCCTAAAGTTCATTCACCTCTGAACGTATTGATATGCTGATGTTGACCTTGACCACATAACCATCAGCAAGCTTGTAAATTTAACCTCGGACTGATAGCTTTTGGTTTTTGGAGTTGCAGAACTTTCTTCTCCCCCTTTGTGTTGTGGGGCTGCACTGAGCTTGTAGGTGCTTCTTCAAAATGTGAAGTAGAGATACAAAAACTCCCTCAATTTTAAGGCTGTCCTGTCTGCCATCAGCCTTGCTGACTTTAACATGCACACTGACACAAACTTTGGATTGAAAACCATTCACAAGTAGCCTACGCTACACTACTAAGGGAGATGGAAGCATTTCAGATGGGTTGGAGAGCAATAATGGATTGCTTATTTCAAAAAAGAACTCTACACCCAACTCTGATAATATCAGCAATCTTATAAGCAGGGGTTAAAGTGGACCAGAACGATCCAGAAGGCCATTCTAGCACCTTCAGTTAATGAGTAATTAAATCTGAGAGGCAGGTTAATGCGTATGATTGTTGAATGAGTTATTTATTTGTGTGCCGCAGCCTGGCATTGACAGCATAGAGATACTTGGGAAAGAAAATGATGACATACCACGACCCGCTTACACCCTCAACACATCCTTTTTTCTTCTCATCCCTGTGATGTGTTCATGACGCAAATGTAAAATTGCAGTTGTGGTGCATGAGGATCTAGCTAGCTACAGAAGAGGAGTCAATATACATAGAGTAGCATTTTTTTTAAGTGGCAGGTAATTTCAAATGCAACTTTTCAGCGCAACAGCTATCAGCAAACACACAAACTGTTTCTGTTTCAAATTGTAAAGGTACAGCTGCTGTATTTCCCAGGGAGAGAAAAAAATGTTAATGTGCGACACAGAGAAGGAGAAATACGTAAGAAAGAGAGGAAAAGGGAGGAGGATGAGAGATTATTTTCAAAGGTGAGGACTGCTCAGCAAGTGAAATTTTATAGACTGGAAATTTAAAGGTAATGCAATATCCTCATTCATTTTACAGTTTTTAAATCAGATATTGGATCTATACATAGTGTGTTGCTGAATTATGTTTTTTGTGAAACATCTTGCAACAGAAACTGAACTATGCTTTTAATGTTTTCAAAGGTTGCATGGAAATACCAGGAAGTTTAGAGCAGGCTACAGTGGTTACTTTGCAGTGTAGTAGTTGTAGTAAAGTTTACATACCAGACATTTTCTTTTGCTTAAATTAATTTAATCTCTTTCATTCAAATTTGAATAATTTCTTTTATCACAAGTACCCATGTCTAGTTAATCAGTGTGTCATTTCATGCTATATTTTTATTGGTTAGTCAGTAGACATCATAGCATCAATTATAGCCTAAATTTTGGAGACTGTTTTTATCTATGAACCTCTCTCACTGTGCGACGTATGACCACCAAAGATTTCACCACAGTTCTTTCATTTTGGTCATCTTTTTTCTGAGACAGATGTTACCTCCACCAGATCCTTGGCTCCTAACCATAGTAAAGAGACCTCTGGCAAATGCTAAATGTTCTTTCTTAGTTTGGCTCATGGCTGGTAACTAGCTTTCTCGTCTACGGTCAACTCAGCAAAGTCGAGAGATACAGAGAGGAGTTGGAAGGTTGCACCAGCAGAACTTTATTTCTTTTGGTGAACACAGTGTTCAGCTGGATACTAACACATCACTCCTAACTGGACTGGTCAGACACTCTTTGGGCTGCAGTAGCTACTATTATCCAGTGCTGGGGTCATTACTCAAAAAAAGTAATGTATTACACATTACTGCTTACTTTGCTTAAAAATAATGCAGTACTTGCTGGAGAAAGTAACTTGTTACATTAATTTCTCGTAAAATGACCTGAAACACATTGTCACATATCCCTAAAAGCTGAATCTGTTCATCTGGACGTAGCGTTTTTTTAGTGGGAGACTAAAAAACGCTACATCCAGATGAACAGATTCAGCTTTTTGGGATTCTTTTACCTGGATTATTGAGCATGCATCAAGAGACATTGTCACATAGTTACCAGTTAACAACATAAACCTGAGGCTACAGGCCCACACACCAACACAAATCCCTATCCTAATGAGGACACACATACGCTCTTTCTTTTAGTATTTACATATGAACACAAAGCCGACAACACAGAGAAAAGTTGAAAACCAGCCCAAAGAGACTTCAGAGTGATCGCCACAGTGATTCTACTGTAGAAACATGAGCAGGTAGAAATGGAGGCTGCAAGCCTGACTGCTCATCACTGCCTTTGTTAAGATCAGGCTCTGGCTTCTGGGCTGGGGTTGGCATAGACTCAGCTTTATCATTACTCTGGGTTCTTGGCTATCTTTGGGTTAGCATGCTGTCTGTGCAGATGCTTGCAAAGAGCCGAAGTTCTGTTAGCATTTTAATGCAGTTGTTTCTGTCCTGGACACAGTTTGCACTTTACCATCACGCTCTTGTCCTTTTGTGCAATTAAAATAAAAGTAATGTCCATATCTCCACTCTTTAAAAGCTGTAGACTGCTCTACCATTTTCCTCCTCCCATACATGAACTGAAATCAGCTGATTGTAGCGCAGGAAGAAAACAACATGTTTGATGTTTTTTTTCTTTCTATCCCCTCGGGATGCAGATAACTGAAGAACTTTTATAATGCAAGTAACAACATAGTTACCTCCACCATGGAGGTTATTTTTTTGATAGCGTTTGTGTGCGTGCGTGCGTGTCATTATGTTTGTAAATAGAATAGGTCGAAAAGTTTTGAATGAATTCTGGTAAATCTTTGTAGGGGTGTAGAGTTCGGTCATGTTGGGCAAAGCAAATGTTTTTGGCACAACAGAGCATTCAGACCATGATTCTGCTTGCTAAAGCTGCCAAGCAGGACAGATTTAAAAAAACAAAAAAACCCCAAAACAATTCATTAAAATTTAGCTTACATCCACCAAGGTCTTCAAGGTCAACTTAATAATTTATTGGTGGGAAATTGACAAAAAGCCTTATAACATAGAAACTATGATTCTTACAAGTGTGCTGTGTATTGTCAACCTATAGAAAGTACCTTATAAGGATTTAAAAATATCATGTCATATTTGACCTCTGACCTCTCCTTCAAGGTCAATAGATTGATCTGAAGGTCAAAGTGATAATGTTAACAACATATAGGAATATAGGGAATGATACATGGGGATTCTAAATATCATGTTCCTTTATTATGACTTTGTTATGTACATTACAGTAACAGCTTATAACCGTTTGAATACATAACAATATGAACAATGTACAATATTCCAGAACAAAGAAAACAAAATGAATATATGAAAAATACAGTACTGTTCCCTTAAAAGTTAATATTGCCCATAATGAGCTGCCTTGGCAGAGGTTTGTGTTCTGAGTGCTTCTTGTTGTAACTGTATTGTAATTACTGAGTTGAATACAGTAATATGTTACACTGCTGCTATTGTCATACTCTCAGAGTGCATGAAACTTCATACTGCCAATGTTACTTTCACTCGTGCACACACACAGAGCAGAGGGGGGTGGTTCCTCTCTTTCCCACAACATTTGACCTGTGTCACAAAATACCCATCACTACCTCTTACCTCCTTACAGAAAAGGCTCTGCCTGTAACACAGACAAACATTGCTTAGTGTATCCCAGGCTTTAAACCAATGTGTCTGACCTTGATATCTAATTAATTATGGCATTTTTAAAAAGAGTGTAATGCAAGCAGTTACGTCTCCGATTGTTGTCTCCTGGAGGTTTGTAGCTGAAAATTGGTGGGTAGTGGAAATTCCAGACTCTGATCTCAATGATACAAAAAGAAAGTTTTCACAGGATTCTATGCACCTGAAGAACCTGTTTCCTTTGTTGCAATTCTCACCTGCAAGGATCAAGGAGGTCAACAAAACAACTGCTTACCAAGACCCACCCGCCTGCCTGCTCTCCACCGCTCCATCACTCTTTGGACTCCTCTGGCCGCTTGGACACTACTCCTCCCTCCGCCAACTGCTAGAGAATGAACTCAGATCCATTTGCTCAGTTCTTTGAATCAATATACAATGTTCACCTGGACTCAAACTAACCTTAACTCTCCTTTTCACCAGAAACCACTGACTTACTCCAGTTCTGAGATCACTTACCTGAGTTTGCTCCACCTGGTATTGATTAAGCTCTCTGTGTTGAATAGCTTCTTGTAATAAAGAACTGAAAACTGCCGCAAGTCTCTGTTCTGCTTTTGAGTCTTCATTCATGTTCATTTTGACACAAACATTCATTAAAACACACTGATCTGGCATCAAAGCAATTTTTTTAAGTGATTAGTGTTTGTTGTGCTAAAGAGAAATTGTAACATTTTAGAATTGCTTTCAGGGGCCTCATTTAAATGTATGATGTGCTCCACCAAAATGTTCATAATTATGAGGCTTTTGGAAAAATGCTTTCCAAAACATTAAAATTAATAAAAATCTATGTAGCCATGACCCACACTGGTAAACATGTCTTGAATTAACACACTTTTGTTATATAATACATGTCAGTTCAGATGTTGCATGCCAGAACTGAAGGCGCTTTGTAGTTACACACATTATGACTCTACTGGATGTGGACATGCACCAAAAACCAATTGTTCATTATCCCAACATTCCAGCAAATGACACTGAAATTTGTTGGCATTAAAAAAAAAAAAAATCTTGCCTTCAGTCAGAAAATCAAATTCACATACCCAAAATTACACTGAGACATAACTTCTTTAGAAAACAGAAAAACATTTTCCTCACATGGCAACCCAAATATAAGCTCCTATATATTTAGCATTTGTGCTTATTCCTGCCATGGTGATACCTCTGTCTGTTTTTTTATCTGTCACTCCTACTTAGCTGTGCCCTACAAGTACCACATGAGAAGGGAGAATGTGTCACTAAAATTTGTTCAAGTACACATGTTCTGTTTGAAGCTTGGAGCACATCACATGATTTAAAGCCCGTTTTGGCCATGATGATGGCTTTTCTGCATTGCACATTTGCACTGGTCTGCAGAAATGATGCAGGCCACCTTGAACAGTCACTACACATTATCTTAATAGTGTGTGGGGCTTTAGGAATCAAATATTCTGCCTCCTGATTGAGCTTTAGGGAAGCTTCCCAAGTAGTCAAGATGATTTCAGACATATTTCATTCTGGTGAAAGTGGTGCAAATTTGAATGCAACTCTGTAGTTTGGTGTGTTTAACAACTGTAATCTGAAAGCCATCTGCATGCCTTTCACCGTAACCTACAATAATCAGCTGTATGAATGTATGAGTCTTTCAACGGCCAATTACAATTTTAAAAGACTCGGATGTTGTTGTGATGTTGTTTGTAACCACTGGAAAACAAATGCTTCTTAGAAATGCATCCGATACGTTTCCCCCAGGCAAGACCCCCAATGCTACCTCGGAAAATGACCAAGAGGTACATAACTGCTAATGAGCTGACCCTGGTAGAAGAAAGCAGTTTAACTGAACTGGATGATGCCCAACCACTGGCAATAACAGATCCATCTACTGAGCTGAGGATGAATATTGTGGCCAGACTCAGACCCAACCAAGGGCATGACTCCCCCAGCTCACTGACAGAGTCCCATCAGAGGAGCTCTACTTACCATCCCCATTACCACTGACACCAATGAGCTTATGTACGCCACTGCCACAATAATCCTAGAAGCACTTGGGTATGAGATCAAGAATGCATTGCAGAGAAAGCCCCCCGGGGAGAAGAAGGCTAGAAGCCAAAATCAGAGAACCCCAAAAAGATGTGCACTCTCAGCTGCAAGGGAGCAGCAGTACAAGGGGAGACCCACTCAGGGCTGAGACTGAACAATACTGGAAGAACGTCTGGGAGAAAGAGATGTTACACAACACCAAGGTAAAGTGGCTGGTGGACCTAAGAGAAGACCACCGCAACCTGGTCTTGAGTTTGACTAGAGATGGATGAATGTACTGTATATTATGTTCAGTAGGAATTCTGGCTAGTGAAAATGCAGTTGTTGATATCGAAAATTGCAGCTGCTGATTAAATGTTAAAAGAGCCTGTAACTCTATTTTTTATCTCCACTTTTGCTGTGAATTCTTTTGTTCTGTGTCATTATGGAGAAACCTTTTGTTTGTGGCCACTTGATGTGCTCATGATCAGGCAAACAACTGTCAAAATGTTTTTCTTTTTGTTCATGTGTGTCTTCCTTTTTTTTCTAGAGATCAAGCTGCAAAAAGGCTTTTAACATGTTCTGTTTTTAACACACACACACACACACACACACACACACACACACACACACACAGAGAAGAGGCAGAGGTGTAATATGTTGTGACATGTTTGAGTGGAGCTCAGAGACAGAGTGAGTGAAGCAGGGAATGTCTTTAATGTAAC
>VUQS01045319.1:8795-28826 GCA_015108495.1 Heterochromis multidens
CCCAAAAAAACCCCCCCCCCCCCCCCCAACACACACACATACACACACACACACACACTGTCCTGAGGCTTGAAAGCTGGTTGTCTATGATTGAGACTAATGGTGAAATTACACAGACTGCTGTTCTAAACAATAGTCTTCACTCACACTTATCTGGGGCGATGGTACGAAAATTGGAGGCTGGTGGGGGGTTGTGTTGCGATCAGTAGTGCCAACAGTTGCTGGAGGAAATTAGTGGGGAGGAAGGGGGATGAGATGCAGAACATGTTCCCTCCAACTGTGGTGCATCACTGAAATCAGGTCTTTCCTTTCTTGAGGTCATACATACATTTAGTTCAGTTTGTGGGTTAATCAAAAAAACAGTTTGGAGTAGCTGCTTGGCGTTGAACAAATTCCGGCCGTATTACACATATACCATGTGTGCATAGGGTGGCATAGTGGTGCAGTGGTTTGCACTGTCACCTCTAATTATTTTACCAAGGTGTGCCCTGCCTCTCACCTCATCTGGCACCTGGGAAAAAAAAACTTCTTTCTTCATTTTTGAATAATATTTATTCAGACTTTAACCTTTTCAAACTCAGCTTATCTGCCTAGCCAGGGCTCTTTGTTGGTGGTTGATTTCATTGATTTGACTGGCTGACTGAGACCTTAATCAAACCACCAGCTGTCATCAGATTTCACATCAAATATTGTGAAATTCTGATTGGTGCTCTGAGTCATTCATATCCCATTTTTCCAGCACTTTAATCAAGTGAGAGGAGCGGAGAAAAAATATAAATATAAATGCTAATCATTTAAAATTACCAAAACAGTTGTGACTTTGGCAGGGATGTTGGGCCATATCACTCAAAGTTAGAAATCGAATGAGAAAATAGGATTCCTGGACCTTTAAAGCACATCATGGCCTGGCTCAGAGCCATAGTGCTGAATTGCTGGTCCCCCGTGAGCTGGAGTTCAAACTCAGATGCTCACGCTGGGATCTTCTGACTATTCGGTAAATCCTGGTTCAAGAATAAAGGTGACTGGGTTTTTGCACTCATGGGCTCTGAGCTCTGCAGCTCCCTGCCAGAGGATCTGAAACTCACAGAATCAGTAACATTTTTTAAATGACCTTTCAAAATCCATCTTAAAAAATGACACCCTTGGTTGCTTGTTGAAATGCCCAAAAGCAAATCTAATAAATTTATATTTGACTGAGCAGGCAAATACTGACTGTGAGTGCATAGAAAGGAGCACTATGCATGGAAGACTGTTGTAGGAGAGTTTCTGAACAACAGGAAGCATCAGTTTCTTCTTTGGTTTCATCCACGATCGCACCTAACCTTATTTTATGAATTTTCACTTTCTGTAAGTATTGTCCATACTGGCTTCTTGCGATGTAAGGGAGAATGCACAGAATCCACAGTAAGCATTCTGTACAGAAATACTTTCCTGTGTATATATACTGTATTTCATTTGATGCTTCAGTAGTCTAGACCAGTCAAAATAAATTTGATATATTGAAAATGTGACCTTATCCCTTATGCAGGTAGTTTTTGTTCTGGAACTCAACTGAATTTCAAGCATAGAGCTGACAGAAAACATTATATTAGTAGCAGTAGTAATAGATGAAGTGACTTGGCCATGTTCAACCAAGAGGAGGCACTGGGGAAGAGCCCAGCAAGATCGGCCTAGCTAAAAGAGCTAACTGGATCCAGATAAGTGGATGAATGGGTGGATGGATGGATGGATGTTCCTTATGCTGTTTCTAGTCACTACAAAAACACAAGCATGTGAACATCATAGCACAGGGCACCATGATAAAAATGGCTTCTGCATCTCAGGGCTGTTTAACAGAAACAATATGGTAGCACGAAATAAGGAAACAGAACAAGAAAAGAGGGAGAGAAGAAAAGAGAAAAACAGATATATGAGCACCTGGCTCAGTGCCCTCTACACCTGTGTGTGTGTATGTGTGTGTGTGTGTGTGTGTGTGTGTGCGCGCACACATGCATGTGTGTGTGTGTGTGCGCGTGTTACAGTGCAGCAGGAGGGGATGTGATGCATCCAATAGATGCTCTCAAACATTTTTAGTTTCCTACAAAGACTTCCTCTCTCTTCCTCTCAGTCCTTGTTTTGCTGTCATGATTTCACAGTCTTCACTGCGTGTTTACTTACCAACTGGAAAACACACACACTCATACACACAGAGAGGCATGGTGTTTGGTGTGTTTACTCCCTGCCCTTCTCTCAGAGGGAGAAGTGCAGACTGGGATGTATGTGTGTGTGTGTATTCAGTGGGTGGGCGATAGACAGATGAAAAAGAGAAGTGACAAAAAAAGGGAGAGAGAAAGAGAGAGACGTGTCAGGGAAAAGAAAGCATCACGGAGTGTGAAGACGGCAAGAACAATGATGCGGTTTGTGGCTATGTTTAACTATTGTGTGTGTGTGTGTGTGTGTGTGTGTGTGTGTGTGAGAGAGAGAGAGAGAGAGAGCGAGAGAGACTGTTTTTTCTTCCCAAGTAGGCATGGCAGTAAATACTGTTCTGCCCCTTTGCCTGACAGTCTCTCTCCTTCTCTCGCTCTCTCTTTTCTCCTTCTGTTTGACCATTTGTCTGACATTCTTGTAAATTCTTTGTCAACTATAATTACAACAACCCCGAATTAACAATTACATCTTTTTATTAGAGCTACATTTGATTGAACTTTATTGTCATGGCGCTGTGTACAAAGATGAATGTAACCATACATTATATAATATTTGCATTTGAATGAATATATCAAACACTTATCTGAAGCATCATACAAACAATAAAGTGATATGTTTGTGATATATCCACGTAAAAGATATCATGTATGGCCATGAAACCTAAAATAATCAGTTAATTATTATTATTATTTTTTGTTGGCATTGCCTGCTTTGAACAGAGATATCCCATATCTATTTGAATTTTTCATTTCAAGCAGTTTGCCATGTTCTTATTGATTGAGACACTAGTTCTTGCTTACAGAGTTTGAATTTTGATACCAGCTTCTTTCTTTCTCATGCACACACACACAGACTTTCCACAGCAAGGGGCTGAAGTCAGACAATGTTAAAGGGAAAGGTCTGACCAGCACTTTGCCTCATTTTGGGTTTTGTCATCAATTAAAGGGGATTCTAACTTCATACTTTGATTCTTGGGCTCTATGAGAGTAGCTTTGCATGATTCACAGTTCAGAATAATCCTCATTTATTGTATACTGGCCCTTGGTGCAGCCCTTGAAACCATTCACAGTCTGAAGCTATCCTTTTACCTCCTCTATCTTTAAGGAGGAATTCCCTTTTGCCAGCATGTATGTGATTGGCTGCCCCTCGTAAACAGAACTTTTGAAGAGCAAGAGGGTGGGGCTTCTGTTTTCACGACAAGTGGTATGTGACCATATTAGGCATATCCACTCTTGTTAACATCATACAGAGCCAGAGGTTTTTTAAAAATGTCAAATGAAGCATTTGGAGCAGCCTGAGCCTTTGGTTCAGTTGTACGTGTACATAGACTGAGCTTATTATTGGAAACTTTGGTCATTATTACATAAGTAAACACCCACAGTATATATCCTAAGACAGAAAATAAGAAATACAATAATAAGCCCACTTTAAGCACAAGCACAGCACAAATAGTTTTGTTGCAAAGAATCCTTTAACAAATATGGTATGTGAGGCTAATGCTGCCACTATGAAGTAATGACATTTCAGAGTATATTAGACAACACTTTGATACTGTGTTTTAGAGATCAAATGAGGAGTGTGAGGAACAGAATGTGTCAGTAACGAGCAAATAGGACATTCAGACTGAGCTGCTGTTCAAACAGTTTCAAGAAATGGAGACAAGACACAGCTCTCACGCTGGTGAGTCCATCTTTCACTGGAAAGAGCAACAGTCAGACACCAGATATCTGTCTGGGCAAATAAAGTGAATCATCAGAGTTTGTGCTTATGTGTTTCTGACTGGTGGAGTGATTTAGGTCATGATTTATGATGGCCGTATCATTACATGAAATCTTGCTTTAGTGCAGTTTTAATGTGAGTGTATCTAACCAGGTCTTTATTTTCAGGGTCCAGAGCTGACAGGGGTACACTATTGTCACAATTGAATTGAAAATATATTAAAGTGCCTCGGGTGTCTCACACACCACTCTGCTAAACAGAGATACGCTGCACATCTCCCTTGGTAGACTGGATGCTAGACTGTGCGCACGCATGTGTGTGTGTGTGTGTGTGTTTGCGCATCCTTATGTCTTTGTTTAAAGAGTCTGTTTGTGTGCATGTGTGTATGTGTGTGTCTGTCTGTCTGCCTCTCCAGAGTTTTAAGTGCCTGTAAACCATCCTCAGTCTCAGTGGAATTGTAATGGGCTGTCAGTGGCTCAGCATCCCACGAGGTTTATGTGTGTATTATTATTATTTTCCTTCTGTGTATGAGAGTGACAGAGAAGGAGGAAGCCAAAGAGGGAGAGGGTTCTCTGTAGAGAAGTACACTGGCCACCCTGCAGAATGATCCTAATTGACAGTGATGGCCATTTCCTCGGGGACACAGAGCGAGAGACTCAGTGTATGTGTGCGATTGAGTGTACTGCGTGCTGATTTGTATGTGTTTGCACTTTGCACCGCCTCCATTATTTAAAGCATTTACTGTTTATCAAAAACTGGAGTCAAATGGGTGTCATTATATGCTTATAGATACCAATAGTGGTTTCTGATGAAGATGACTCAAAAGTTTTTATTCTTCATATATAATTGCTTTATGATTTTCTTTTTTAGTCATTTGTAATTTAGTTCTTTTACTCTCTCCTTCAAGCTGAAGTACACTCACCCACACACACTTGGATTTGTACTTCAGCACTTATGTGGACTCTGATTATGCACTATAATTACATTACCACATCTGTAAATTATTAAATGGTTGCAGTAATGTTGAAGTGATGGATGGATGGACAGACGGAGTGATAGATAGATTAAGAATTCATTAATACAAGACCATTATAGCTTATAAACATTGTTTTAAAGAGGAATAAGAAACTTGCTCTCTTTGATTCAGAAGTGAGAAAAACAACCCTGGTGAGCATGTACTAGGACTGTCATACAAACACACGAAGCATCTTTGCTAATTTGCTCCTAATACCCAGGTTTGTTCATAAGCACATGCTTATATAAATTTCACTTGATTCATTATTAAGACGTTGACCAAATGTCAGTGTTCCAGTGGGACTGCCATGGTTCAGTTAAACCTAATTTCTAGCTTAAAAGTGAAACAAAACTAGACCCTCAGACAGCCCTTTGAAACAAAGCAATATACTTATTTTTTAAAATGTCCTAGCTCTTAAACAAGAAGACAAAAGCAAAGAAGCAAAGAAAAGCCAACCTGCTTCAACCTGCTCTACTCGACTGCAAAGCTGCAGGATTAGTTATCCGGACAAAGAGCAAGCGAGAGAGAGAGAATGAGAAGAGAGAAAAGTTGTGATTGGAGAGAAATGACTGAGAGTAGAATACAAGCCACAGCAGGTGAAATGCTGTTCACACCACTTCTGTCTTTCATCATTAATTTGGTGGAGGTGAAATCAATGCTGCTGTTTGTTTTCACCTGTGTAGTTCACTCTGTTTGTAGACTTTTTAAGAGTATGGGTACCTGTCCCAGGACAAAATGATAAAAATGTAGTGTTGTAATGGCTCAATAAACAGCCTCAAAAAGTCATGGGTTTGAGTCTTCATCAATTGGCATCAGACAATATCAAGCACAACTTGGTATAGAAAAAGCACAGAGAAACAAATAATTACCTTTGTATGAGCAAATCTTTTACATGGTAACAAGGACAAAACACTGGGGAGAACTATTTATCTGTCCCAAAGTGGTCCTGTATTGTGTTTCTGACAACAGATTTACATCTGCTAATCTCTTTTAGCATCCTCCTCTTCACTCTCCTCTCTGTCATGCAGACTATCTGCTTCACTGTAGCAATGATGTGCAACATGATGTGTGGGCTACTTTTACGTTTACTGCCAATGCCATTCTGTTTGCTTGTATTCGTATTTGTCAGTGCTCCTTAAATCTATAAGAAATGGGTTTGTTTGTGTGTGTGTGTGTGTGTGTGTGTGTCTGTGTGTGTTATTTTTTTTAATCTGTTTTCATATATTCCCTTCTGTATTCTGTCTGTAGTTGAGCTTTTGTCTTTTTTGTTATATAGAGGTTGATAGAAATCTGATATAAGACTGAATTCCTTGTCACCTGCATGAAAACACCTGCATGAATTGTAAACGTTCCTCCTATTGCAGAAGCTAATTGGAACTGTCACTCTGTGATTTCAGGCTTAATTTGTGCTTAAGAGCTTGATGTCTGTGCTTAATGTCAAGCTCCAAACAGCCACATCAGTCAAACCACACATTTTTAGGGCTATTATCACTGAGGAATGTGTGTATCTTGAAATCCTGCTAGTTAGAAGTGTGAATAATATGGTGAACGTACAAAAGGTGGAACTTTTCTAATGCATTTATCAACCAGATAAAATACTTCTTTGCAATTGCTTTTATCTTTTATATTTAGTATTTTATATATATTTTTTTAATATACAAGATGGTGAACTGATGGTTACTGAACTCACTTTGTAATGAGCAGGGCTGCCTTTTCAGCACCATGGACAGAGACACTTACAGTCTTTAAAAGATGCACTTTGGAGTTTTCTAGTAAAACTCATGTTTGTGTTGAGTTTCATGTTGATTCTTGAGTTCTAACAAGCATCTTTCTAATAAAACATTTGGAAAGCAAACTGTGCAAGTATTTTGTTGCCGCATTACTGCATATATGCCATGATACTGCCACTCATAGACCAGTGAATTGGTGTGACACCATTAGTAGGACCCTGTATCATTTACTTTGTCACTCCATGCTGGGACAGGCTACAGCCAGATGGGCATAAGAGTGAACAGAAAGAAAATTGAAATGTACATGTGAATGATGGTTTTATTATTTGGAACTTGCAAGTTAACTTTGGATTAAACACTACATGACATGCCCAGGCCACACAGTAAGTCATAGAAATAAATCATGTAATATTATGCAGCATATTGTATGTCAGTTTGTGGTTGGGCCAACTAATTCTTTTTGTCTTTTTCTGGCACCTGTGCCTTCACCTGAGCACTAGTTTCAAATACTTTAGTTTCAAAACATTGACATTCAAAAGGTGAATCAAAATACCTAATTAATGTGGGTGTGAGTTGCCACTGCTCACCACAACAACTTCATATCACTGAAGTTATAAATATGACACTATTAATAACTAATTCAAGTCTCAAGCTAAGTCCCAGGTTAGGTTAGGTTGATATAAGTTCTCAGTTTTCCTCAGATGCCAACACCTCACTGCACAAAACACACTGAAAACACAGAAATTCCAAGTGTCCGCAACCAATAGCAAAGACCAAAAAGCAGTGAACACCTGCATTCCAAACCAGAAATGTGCAGGAAGGTCTCCAACAGAGGCCAGACAGCACATCCTGACATTAACCAGGGAGCACGGGCACCCAGAAAGAGGAGCCCACAGCACCGCGGGAGCCGAGGGACAGCGAACAGACCCAAAGCCCAAGAAGGACACCAGCCAACACACACCCAGCGGCACGGCATAGGACGACCGGTCCCACAGGGCGGCCAAACGAACCCCCCACCACGACCACCCCCGACAGAGCAAAAAGCACCCACCCCACCACAGAGAGCTGGGTGCAGGGAAAGGGAAATGGGCCCCCAGGGAAGACCCTGGGCCTGAACCACGCGGGCCACCACAGCGCAGGGGTGCAGACCAAGGGAAAAAGGGAAGGGGAAAGCAAGTGCTACAGAGTCAGACTCCACCCATCACCCGGTCACACTGCCTCCAACATCCAGCACCATGCCCACCCTGCCCAGAGCCAGGAGACGACACAGCAGAAAACACAAAAAACGAAATCCCCACTTAGCCACTACAACATCAACCTCACCACAGCAAGCCACCCCCCAAGGAGACACTAGGTTAGGCACACCAGGCCAGCCCCCACCCCCGAGAAGCACCGAGGACCAGACACCATAAGCACCAGGACAAGGAGAGAGACAGCAGGAGTGGAAGAGGGAGAGACGCAGGGGGCCAACGGGACAGCTCCTGCCCCCCAGGACCCCCGATCCCAAAGCCTGAATGGCCCACAAGTCAGCAAGACCTGTTCAAGTGGATATTACCCACACACCCCCTTTTTATAATTTTTTGAATTAATTAATTTCAAATATAAATAAGAAGATATATAAATTATTTATTCAAGTATGTCTCCCAATTTCCCGATTGGTGAAAATCTATAAATTATTAGAACTAATTAAATGTATTTTCCAATTGCCTGATTGGAATTGTTTTTTTTTTTTAAATCTTATTAGTGTGAGCCCCACCTAAGTGTGTAGAGGGATTAGTGAGTTGCACGCAGATAAACTCGCCACTGGAAATATTTAATTCTTAAAACACAGTTCAACTTTCTTACAATGAATTCTCTAGAAGAAGTCAACTTAAATAAAGGAAATTTGATTATAAACTCCCTACATCATGGTCAATTAAAATGAGATGGACTTCTTCAGTGTTAACGTAATCATGTCTCTGTCTTGCATGTGCATACCTTAACATTGGCTGATAGCCACATGGTCTCAAACTGAAACCACAGATTTAAAAGAAAAAAATGATGTCAGAAGGCTTCAACGGACACACCGTTTGACTGACAGGTAATCCTCCGAAGTGCAGTGCAGAACAGCAAAAAGCTCAAGAGCACAAGGCACTCAGCCAAAGCAATAATTCAGTGCATGAAGCAAGCAAACCCACTGAAGAAAAGGCATACAAATTATTAGATAAAAGTGCCTCTAGTTAAAATAGAATGTGTCACCAAATGAATGACTTGGCAAGTGATTAAAGATGAGCAACAACTTCTAACCCAGCTCAAAATAAACCGTAGTGGATGGATTATTGATGTTGCCTGTGCACTCGTTCTTTGAATATAACTGCACAAAACTGTGCAAAGAGTTGGTTTAGTTAGGGTCGTGACTTATAGAAGTTTGGTAAAAAAAAAAACCTGCACCTATTCAGCTAAATAATGAACAAGCAAGCTGGATTTCATCCTTTGGATAAGTTCTTGGCTTTGTATTCTAATGTATTGCGTTGTTGCAATCATAAATATGTATGAACTAGTTAGAGACTGTGCCTGTGTACACCAGCTGCTTTAGTATACTTTGCGCTGTGTGTGTGCATGTCTGTGTGTTTAAGTGTGCTAGAGGGTGCCAGCTGTGCCAGCAGTTATAGTTTGCACTTGAGCTTTGTTGGATAAAACTGAACCCTGTTGTCCTCACATCCACTTAAATGTACACAAATTCATGTACACTCACACAAACAAGCATTTCTTGGCAAAACACGCACACACACAGAGGGTTCCTCCATAATGACAGATACTCATCGCCCACAGCGGAGTGTCGGTCTGACGACTTGCCATTTCACATCACTCTGCAGAGATGAGTGGGACACAAACATAAAATTGCTCCAAACCATGCAGATGGAGAGGCAGATAGACCCACTGACATGGATGTAGATGTTTATAATAAAACAAGTTTCATGATTTGAGTGATGCTGATGCTATGACACAGCACATCTATTCTAGGCAGTGGGAATGGAGACATAGATCCCTGTAGTCTCTGTGCGGATGTCAAAGCTGGAGGCAAAAGCGGGATCATAGCATGCTGAAGATAGGAGTCAGCATCAGAAAAAAAGGATACTAAATACTGAGGGCGCTTTACCCTGTCAGCACCAGTCACATTGTAAATTCACAGCATGCTCTCTCTGTTTGGCTTAAGGCTGCTAAATAAGCCCCCTTCTTCAGTGCCGGTTAGCCTGGGGTTAAGTGGGTTAAATTCTAAAATAGTCTTAACTCTGCAAGGTGGCTAATCTTGGATCACAGCAGGGTGAGCTAAGCTGAAGTGGACTTGAGTCACCGTTATCCACTTTCAGATGTGCCAGGTAGACACAATAGTCAAGTGCTTTAATCTCCATCAGCGGTGGACTGAACATTTTTTGAGAATGCAGTGCTGTGAGAGGGCTTTGAGATGTGCCTCCATCTAACACTCAGTGAGCAATGAGCAATAAAATCAACTCCAACCCAAAATGGACTAATGAGTGTAAACAAAGATTGACCTTCTTCAAGCACTGAGACATCTGATACGGTGGGTTAATTGGATATATAACCTGGTTCTAGAAACATGGTTAATCCATTCCCTGAAATTTTCCCACACATAAGAATAATTTTTCTTATTTCATCTCACTCTTTTATATCTAAAAATGACATATTTTGTACGTAAACATAAAGGATGTCTTACTATATCATATTTGTAGTTGTTATAAAATAATTTCACAATAAGAATTTGATTAAATTTGACTTATAAAGTGCAAGTTCAACAGTCATCTCAAGGTTCTGTATATTGTAAGGTAAAGACTACAAAGTGAGATAACCCTAAGGATCAGGCAATCCCCTATAAGCAGCACTTTGCTTTTTACAGGAGGAGACCTTAGGCAGAACAAGGCTCAGGGAGGACCAGCCATCTGCTGCAACTGGTTGTGGGGAGAGGGGAAAGAGAAGAGAGACAAACAACAAACAGAACAAAACACAAACTAAAGAGAAGAGTAGACAAAAGTAATGACAAAAGTTAATATGCAATAGTGCCATATAAACACATGGGGAAAGAAAAAAGCAAAGAGAGAAGGGCACAGTGCACTGTGGGAGGTCCTCCAGCAGCTTAATCCTATATGAGCATAACTAAAGGATAGTTCAGGGTCACCTGATCCAGCCTTAACTATAAGCTTTATCAAAAAGAAAAGCTTGAAGCCTAATCTTAAAAGTAGAGAGGGTGTCTATATCTGGAAAACCACAGGAGAGGGGCCCAATACCTGGAAACACTGGGAACCAAATACAGTCATAATAATCCACGACTGCTTGTTATGCCTAAATTGTGTTAAATTCATAAATCAGTCATATTGTCACTACCAGTGTTTTTATCTTCCTCCAGAGCTGCTCCAGGGATTTAGCTTTTGATATGTATTGTGAATCATCTTTTAACAGAATAAACACGTTTGTATTCGACATAAGTGTTAGTATAAAGTATTATGATGTTTATAGAAATCTGCACTGCATGCAGTTTAGATAGTACTTAGAAGCACAGAAAGTCTATTGTTATATAATCAGATAAACATGCATTTATTTAAATTTAACTCTGCAAATATTCTCTTAGCAAATGTTGTGTTGTTGTTTGCTTTAATTGTGATAAATAATCTTCATTGATGATTGATGAGGTCTAATTTATTTTTATTTGGGTAGGATGGTGATTGGCTCATTGAGATTTTTTCTTGTGCTTTCAGTTATTTTAAAGTTCAGCGAGAAGTTGAATGGCATACAATGAACCTTCTAACCATGCTTGCTTTGTTTTACTGGGTGATGTGCTCTCCTTGGACTGATACAGTCAACACAGGGCCTGAGGCCGCAGGGTAGATTAGGATGACCTACAAAGACTAGAAGTTGTTTCTGAAACACACACAAACATGGCAAACACACACTCAGTAACCTCAGAGTGCTGATTAGCGTCAATGTTGGAGTAATGAGAACAGGGCTTTGTGAAAAAAAATAATTAAAATATGCCTCTAATTAGTGACAAGGATATGCTTGAAAATCATGGTTAGGAGGGGATTATATTCTTATATACCTTCGCCCAGAACTGAGAGAGAGAAAAAGAAAAGGGATAATGAGCTAGAACTACTTGTGATATACTGTGACCTCATAACTCATTAGCTGGATGGGTAAAAAAAAAAGTGCATGAATATTTGGGATTACTTAACCCTCTGTGGCAAACCATATTTTTGGTTAATAAACTGTCCCTTCATTTAATATTTTTTCTTTTTAATTAATGACACAAGACATGTCACTGTTGATGAAGCGCAGAAGCGGGTTTGACGTTTGACCTCCAAATCAAATCTAAATGACTAAGTTAATAATGATAATAATAATAATAATAATAATAATAATAATAATTAGTTAGTTAGATAGTTAAATATTAAGTTTGTTAATAGTTAGACCACTTTTCTTAGGGCAGTAATGGTAAAGCAGTGCTTCTAAACTCTGGTCCTTGGGACTGCTTGTTTTAGGTTTTTCAGTGCTTCTCTGCTCCAAAACACTTGATTCAAATGATCATCTTGTTATCAGACAGTTTCAGCATTTAATACCCAACTGATCGTTTGAATCAGGCGTGTTGGAGAGCACTGAGTGGTGGAATATAGAAAAATGCAAACCATGCACTAATATGAACTTGTACTAATTGGCACAAGAGTTTTTTTTATGGGAGGAAAGAATGTGATCGGACAGGTAGGCTCATCCCCTCAGTGAGGCCGATGAACTTGATGAGAGTGACAGTGAGGAAGTGAGTAGACCCCAGAATCAGGTTTGAGGAACCTGATTTGAGGAGATTAGGGGTCAGTTAAGGATCAGACATATTTGATGTGTGTGGGTAAGCAATAGTGTGTATGTACACGTGTGTGTGTGTGGGTGTGTGTGTGTCAAGAGTTTGGAAATGACTTTATGAAAGGGAGATGTAAGGTACCAGGATGCAATGTTACTCCAAAAGTCAAATGACAGAAATGTAACATCCACCTCTGTTTCATGAAGTTCCACACAGAATAGTCAATGTCACATGACACATCAGACACAGAAACACAAAGGCCTAGAATCACACGTATATAGTAACCCGTGCATGGATGAGCACGTACACACACACACACACACACACACACACACACACACACACAGTTACAGGGACCCCCAAGCTCCCAAAAAGTAGGGTGGAATATTTTTTAACCCAAAAAATAAAATTCATGCCACAGAGGGCTAAAATTTTCTGGACAAGATTTTGAGGCAACACATGAGACTTAAATTGTTCTTTACACTTGAACTCTGGACATTGTCTGGAGGATCAGGTCTGCACTTTTACAGAAGTAGCCCTTTCTCAAATGTAGCACACAGATTCTCTCAGATATGTTCTCAATACTATAAATACAGAAGAAGCAGAAGACAGGACACAGGACGCCCACTCGCTCGCTGTGAATTCTCTGGACAACATGAGGTCAGTCAGACATTACACAGACTTTGTACTGAGGTGCTGGCAGGGGGAAAAATAGTTTAATGTCCAGTGTAACTGATGTGGTCATTCCCATACAGCTCTGCTGGGTAATGGTCTTATTTGTTTAGGGCTGCAGTACATGTGTGAAACTGGCTTTAGATTTTACTCCCACTCGCTCAGAAGCTGCTAAGAGACCTTAACACAGCAGATAAAATCCTGGCGTCTGGTATGGTCACCTCTTTGTGAGGAGGGAGATGACACTTTGAAGCCTGCAGCAACAAAATTCACCAACAACGTGCTTTTTACTTCTCAAGTCATTTTGTCATTTGTTTGGTCTTGCACAGTTACAGCTGAAATAAGACAGAATAAAAGCAACAGATCACTTGAAAGGATGCTCAAACATGTTGTTGGATCATTTTGGCACTAGCTGACTGGATTGGACACAAGTTGCAGAGACAAACTTTTTAAACTGGAGGCACAGCTAAAATTAAAATAAAGAAAACATATTTTTGTTGGTTGCTAGGTGCTAGAAAGATAACATCTCGCTAGTTGTCTGGAGATAGGTACAGTAGCACACAGGGTAAATTAGTTTAATTTATTATGAAATTCTTGCAAGAAAAATTATACAGGACTTTATGCGTTGAACCTCATGTGTTTTCCTCAGTAAATGAACCAATGAATAAATATTTCATTCAGTCTGTACAATGCTGCATGTGCGAGAACATTTTCTTGATTTGAATAGTCTCACCTCTGTAGAGCAGCATAATTAATAGAACTAGAAATTGAACTAAATAGAGAAGGTGCTTTACTGATAATGAATACCTCCCACTTTCCCACATTTCAAGTGCTGAAGAAGGTGTGTTGATTTGTCTACACAGCTTGAGCATCTATAGGTCTGCTGCCAAGGTGTGGGTTTGCTCAGTGAAAAAAAAAAAAAAAAAACACACAAGTGACTGAACTATCCCTCCCCCCTTTCATTTAGTCAAATATAGAAAAGGCTAGAAAGAGAAAGGTGAGGGAGAGAGGGGAGATGTAGTGTGTTCCAAGTCAATTTCTCCTTCCTCAGATTGACTTCAAAGCAACACGACTAATCCTCTCACGCTTGCTCGTTAATAATCCGTTTAATAATCCGTTTAGGAGCTTTTCATGCTGTGCTGTTTGTTGGCATTATGGGGCTGTATAAAGTGAGGAGAGAGGAGAAGAGTTGTGGCGTTTTACTCAAAGTTGCTCTCACCACCTCCACCCCCACTTTGCTTAATGACACAGTTTTAGTTTATTTAACACCGACTATGCTCAACACAACATGGGGCCACAGCTAAGCTATATATAACTGACTTATACCTGGGCAGGAAGATGTTAAAGTCAGTACAATGCAGCACAAACTGTTAAAAGCAATGCAAGTAGCAAACTTTACAGTGGTTCCATATATTGGCTGAGATAATTGATCACATGGTTAATCTGTAACTGTAGCTTTACCAGTCAGTTCCATTTATCTGCTGTTCTGATTGTTAGCCAAACTATCACCTCTCACTGAAGCCCTGCTCCACCTGATTCAGATGTTATCAGCTCATTTAAGAACCACCATCAGTCCCATACATCTCGTCAGTAGGTGCCCTCCTCTACCTTCTGGCTGGGTCAGAATGCCGTTATCCTCCATTTGTAGTTATTATTTAACAGGGAGCAAGACAGATTACTGTCATGGACTGAAGATGAAAAAAAAAGATGGTGGTAATTGTTTTGACGCCTCCCAATAATTTGTGAAGAACTGTTTTGACGACTTAATGTTCGCATTTTGAATCCCTGTCATGGTGGGATCTTTGGAGTCAAGAGTGAACATTTTGGGCCAATAGTGTGGAGTGCTAAGTTATCAGCTCATAGTCTGTCAGCAGGCTTTCTTAGCAAGGCGCATCCATTGACTGCATGGGTGTTTTGCACAGACAAACTTGCTAATCAGTGCTAACATATGGATAAAATACCAGAATTTGGATGGGCTGTTCAAAGTAAAATTAACCACACCAGCCATATTATTTGTTAGACAATTACTTGAAAATGTTTCAAAAGGCACCAAAACCTTGGTTGAGAAGTGCTACTTGGTGACTTAAATGACTGACGCTAAAGCCATGCAGAGATCTCGCAGTAGTGGTAAAAAAAAAAAGTACCATTTTTTGTACCAGGCAATAAACTTTTCTGTAAGTCTTTGGGGATTGGCTTGTTTTTAGTGGCCACGTGAGGAACTACAGTTTTTTGCACTTTCATATTGTCTTTTTTTTTTTGCCCTGGAAGAGTGCTTGTGGGAAGCAGTGTACATTGCATGTGCAGTGGTAAATGCTTTAGTAAGATAGCAAATGACACTTTGTAACATCAAACAACTTGTGAAAATGAAGGTAAACATTGTGACGAAATGAAAGTTAAATTGAAAGATGGGTTTCAAACTCAATGGGTTTCAAACTTACAGCTCCTTCATCCCTCCAGCTTCCAAATGCAGAATTTTGTTGCTTTTCTAACTTGGACCACATTGCTTGTTACTTCCGTTCAGCAGGGTGGAACGATCACAGCTGACTGAGATGATACCTAGTAGGCAGAGGATGCTGCCAACTGGTGATATGTATCAGTTTGAGTACAACTGATGGCCTGAGGGTGCCTGATCTCACTATCACTGTCTTGTACACACACTGAATAATGGAGGTGGTGCAAGACTATGAACCAGTTCACATCAATTAATAATAAGGCACATATCTGCAAAATAAAACTGTCAAGGCACTGTATCCAATCAGTTGCTTATCCTGTGAAGACCTCAAAGAACTCCTATATAAAGCAATAAATTTTAGTCTCAGTTTAAGGTTAGAGCTAGGATGTGATTTAAAAAAAACATGCATGCATGCAAAATATTTAATCACCCAATGCTCATAATTTTATTGGAATCATAGAGATGGCCTAGGGAAAGCTGATGTATCGCCTTTTTTGAACATCCACACATGAATAAACCCACATTCATTTGCTCTCTGGTCTTTTCTCACTCGAGCTGTCTCCCAGTTTTTCTTCCTTTTTCTGCTATTCTTTCCTCTGCTCTTTCTCTCCATTTATTTTTCTCACAGATGGAACTAAGCCAGCCTCAAGGTTTTGGACTGGAGTCCATATTTTCATAGAGTACGCTTTCAACTGCCATTCCCAGTGAGCCCAAACAAGTGGGTTGCCAGATCCATCATGGTTTTATCTCTCATTATCTGTGAGACTCCCGGCCCCCTCCACTAGCCTTCTGCAACTGCTGGAACTGAGTGTAGATGAGAGATGAAACGATTAACTCCCATTTTCTGTAATCAGCAGAGAGAACTTGACAGGAGAACCAGTGCAGAAGAGAGAGAATATGGAAATATGTAGCTCGTCCTCCCAATTTCTGTTCTCTCGCTTTGCCCAAAGACCAAAAAAACAAAAAGTCTACAGCCACACATGGTGAACCAGAAAGACAGATGGAAGGATGGATTATAATGTCTGTGTAACTCGTGGCTATCAGAAGTCTTCTGTTGCCATTTTAATTGGAATCCACATGATCCATGCACCATCTTGATTTCCACTCTTAATTTACTGAGAAAAACACAAAACTGTCTCGAGACAAGCTGGAGTTGCAATGATGAGTTGATTAATGGATTAGTTGGCAACTACTTTGAAAATAAATTAATAATTTTGTGTTTTTTACAGTTTGTAATTAATTGAAAACCTTGGGGATTTGAGCTGCTCTTTCAGCTCTACATGTGAAATTAAAATAAGCATTTTATTGTTTCTGTGATTGTATTGGTTGAGCAGTTAAGTGATTAATCAGGAAAATGGTCAGTACCTTGTAGATATAATAGTTATTCATTGGCATGACAAAGATGTATTTGTGGAAAAATGGATGATAATTTTTGTCATTTGTTTTAATTTAAAATTAATCTGCTTTAACAACAAACAAATTAATTAGGCTACATGCTTGACGACTAGACCAAAGATTGTATAGATGAACCTATTTTTCTCCTCAGCTCATGATTACAGGATATGTAGGGAGGAAAAAGGGTTTATGTTACCTGTCCAGTTAATAAATTATGCTGCTAAATGACTGAATGGGTTACTCTGTGGAAACTGTTCATATTGCCCCCTTGAAATCTAATTATTCTGTTTCAAGCCAAACATAGATTTTTTAGTATAAAATGTGTTAGACCTGCAGTAAAACATAAATTGGAAGCTCAGGTACTAATTTCATTTTACTTTGACTTTTTCTAACTACTACAGTATATGCATATATAAAAGTTAAAAGTTGGTTTGTTCTATCCCTTCAAAGGACAAAAGGTGACACTAAAGCCTTTGACTTGGTGGAAAAAGAAAACTAAGTAAGTAACTAAGTGAAAATATAGTCTATGAAATTCTGTGGGTGGTCAAAGCTAAATGAAATATTTTGTGAGTGATGGCATCAATATGATATACTTTACAGCAATGGTTCTGGAAAATGTGCCAAAAGTGTTCTAAAACTAAACCCAAACTCACCAGCATTAAAATCTTTTCTTAAAAGATATAATTCCCTTTTAGTGATGTCAGAAAGTAGAACAGTACAGTTTTTGGTGCAGAAATACCCTTTGGGGAGGGGGTGGCAAGTGAAAATTATGGACAAATACACCATAAATAAAAATGGTAAATGGAGTGGTTCTTATATATATATATTTCTACTCGAGCTCTCAAAGCGCTTTGCCGCATTCACCAATTCATACAAACACATTTTTTCTATGCCTAAGTGCTTTTCTATCTTAATAAAAGCATGCAGCCAAAGTATCCATGCAGCAAGGGATCAAATCACCAACCTTCCGATTAGTAGATAACCTGCTGTACCGCCTGAGCTACAGCCACATGTTTCTCTTTTGAAATTTGAACATTTCCCATGAGGAAAGAAGCATCTATGTTGCTAAAAACAAAGAAGGTTGAATAATTAAACAGTATGAGTCTTTCGCAAATGAATGTGAGAAAAACACAAAAACGTCTTCTTCTTCTTCTTCTTCTTCACCCTTTAGGGGTCACCACAGTGCATCATCTGCCTTCATCTCAACCTATCCCTAGCATCCTTCTCTGTCACACCATCCCTGTGGCCTTCCTCTTTTCCTTCTGCCTGGCAGCTCCACTTTCAACATCCTTTATCCAGTATCTGCAGTATTCCTCCTCTGCACATGTCCAAACCATCTCAGCCTTACCTCTCTAACTTTGTCTCCAAAATGCTCGACCTAAGCTGTCCTTCTGATATACTCATTTCTAATCTTGTCCATCCTGGTCACTCCCAGTAAAAATCATAGCATCTTCAGCTCTCTCTGTGTAGGTTCTCAGTCACCCAGGTCATGCTAATCTTGAGAGCTTGAAAAAAAAGGAAACTGGACTTCTTCAGGTTTTTTTTTACACCAAAAGAAACCTAAAGGAGTCCAGTTGTCTTCTTTTCAAGGTCTCAAGACTATCTTCAGCTTCCAGCTCCACCTCCTGTCTTTTTGTCAGTGCCACCTCTTGCTGCTGTCTTTCTGTCACAAATCACCCCTGACACTCGTCTCCACCCACTCCACCCTGCCTGCACTCTCTTCTTTACCTCTCTTGTGCACTGTCTGTTGCTTTGGATGATTGGCCCCAGGTATTTAAACTAAGTACTTGAGATATAAATTAAACTTCCTTCACTACTTCTCCTCCTTGCATCTTCACTGTTACACCTGCCTCCCTGCTTCTACTGGCTTGTATTCCTCTTCTCTCTAGTGCATACCTCCCCCTTTCCAGGCTCTCCTCCACCTGCTCCCTACTCTCACTACAGATGACAATGTCATTAAAAACATACAAATTGTATTTTTTGTATTTCATATAACACTTGACCAGTATTGTCAGTGTTATACTGCTTTGTTTTTCCCTTTAAATGTTCAAAGTTGGCAGGTTTCATAAATGACCTTTATATGAGTAAGGCACCACTAGGACGCCTGGTAATGCAAATCAGACATACCCAATATGTTCTTGGTTAAACAATCTGGAAAAAAGAAATAATGATACTGATTTTAATGAAAAAAATTAAAAACAAGGAGAAAAGGAAATATTTGGACCTGAAACTGGATTTGTTTTTGACTTCATCACCTGCAAAAAGAGTAGCAAGGTAAGCTAGCTAGGACGCCAGCAACTAATGGTAACTTTAGAACACATAGGAGTGTTTGGTTGTTTATTGCCTGCTTTGGTGTGTCTTGTGCTCTTCACTATAGATATTTCATATGCTGCATCACCTATGTGTTGTGTGTATAACCTACTTTTTAGTTTATGGATTTGTTATTTGCAGGTTACATAGAGAGAGCTAGATTAATGTTTGCATTCTGCAACAGCCACTGTCTTTTTTATTATATTTACATAGAGGATATGGTGCTACTTTAACCATACAGCAATAATGAATAAAAATTAACTAACCTAAATAATTACAAGAAATATTTATCAAAACAAACTGGTGAAGAAGAAGAAGAACTTTATTGATCTCAAAGGGAAATTTGTATGTCTGACAGCTCATCTGCTATTTGTATGAGAATTGTAAAGCCTGATGGCTGTGGGTGTGAATGATTTTCTGTAGAGAGGAGTCTTCCAGTTGTGGTCTGATCTGCCAAGTGGTGGTAAAGCAGTAGCTCTGTAAGCTTCTTTGACATTGGTGTACAGCAGATCAAGGGTTTTATTTTCTCTGGTAGGACAGTCAACAAATTGTGTGAATCCGGTCAGGTGGGAGGAGAGGGAAACATGATTGAAGTCTCCTGATATTATGAAGAGTGCCTCTGGATGTTTAGTCTGTATCCTAGCAACAGTTTCATGGAGAACTTCACATGGAGCTTCAGCTGTTGTCTTGGGTGGAATATACACAAGTA
>VUQS01045322.1:0-13767 GCA_015108495.1 Heterochromis multidens
TGATTATGCAGTACATATCGCATATATTTGATGGGCAGCTCTGGCTCAGGAAGGTAATTGAAAGGTTGATGGTTTGACCCCCAGCTCCTTTAGTACACATGTTGAAGTATCCCTGGGCAAAACATTGTAACCCAAATTATGTGAGTATGTACATGATAGTTAGAAAATGTTTCAACACACAGAATAAAAAAAAACTGTATGAATGTGTGAGAATGGATGAATTTGGCTTCTAGTAAAAGCACTTTAAGTGCTCAGTTAGAGAGAACAGTGCTAAATACTATAAGTACCACTCCATTTGATACTAGCCAAGCCTGCTTTTCATACATGAGGACTGCACTGACTGAGGCTTATTTTAAACAACATCAGCTGTCTGTGAATACCCGAATAAAACCACAGAGTCCACTGAAGAGGTTAAAGGTCAGCAAGCAGGTATCAGTAGTGACTGGAGGAAAGATGGAAGACTTTCACATCTGACTCACAGGCAGCACTGCATGGGCTCAAGAACACTTCTGTTTGTTGCTAAATGCAAGTTAAAATATCACATATAAACAAGATGTAGAAATGCAGCCTCCTTTTCTGGGCCTGAACTCATTTAAACTGGACTGAGGTAAAGTCCAGGATCAGCCATGGCCTGAACCCATCATTAGTCTCTTACAGTTTCTCTTAGATTTAGTTTTAGACTTGCTTTTGCTTTGCACTACACATGATGCATTAAACATGTTCTATACTAAAGGGAATATTTTAGACAAATTACACAGCCATGATCAAAAGATGGTAAATCGTTAATGGACTGTACTTATAGAGCTATAAGAGCATATCAGCCATTAGCAGACAAAGGGCTTTATATTTTTTTTTGCTTCTTATTCATCCATTCACACACTGCAGTCAGGCAGTCACACACCAATTTTGGCTGAGCCACTATGCAATGTGCTCACCTGCCATTAAGAGCAACTTGGGGTTCAATGTCTTACCCAAGGATACTTTAGCGCATGAACAGGGGGAGTCAGGGACCACTTCAATCAGCAGAGAATGCACTCCACTACTTGAGCTACAGCTGCTCAAGGGCTCTGTCTAACAAATTATGGGCCTAACTGTATGTTCAAAGATACAATAGTTTTGTAGTTTTAGCTCTGTACACCACCGCATTGGATTTTAAATCCCTCTAAATCTTCAATATATGATTGAAGTGCAGACTCTCAGCTTTAATTCAGATGTTAGTACAAGTGAGGAAGGCTGTCATTAGGCTGAAAAACCAAAATAAACCTATCAGAGAGACAGCAGAATCTTTAGGAGTGGCCAAATGAACAATCTGGTGCATAGTTAAAACAAATTAATGCATTGAGTAGCTCAGCAACACCAAAAGGCCTGAAAGATGACAGAAGACAACTAAAGTGCATGATTTCAATGGTTAAGAAAAACAACACCACAAACATCTAACAAAGTCAAGAACACTCTCAGAGGTAAGAGTATCATTGTATTTCCATTCATGTCAATGCCTCTTGATTGTAGACTGACAGAGTGACCAAGGGTTTACAACAAGGTGCAAACCATTGACTACACTCAAGAACAAGAAGGCCAGATTAGACTTTTACAGAAAACATTTAAAAGTGTAATGCCTGCAGAGTTCTGAAAAAAATTCTTTGGACAGATGAAACCAAGGTTAACTTGTACCAGAATGATGGAAAGAGAACAGTATGGAGAAGAACAGAAACAGCTTGTGCTCCAAAGCATACCACATATCATCTGTCTAACATGGTGGAGGCAGTGTTATGACCTGGGCATGTATGACTGCCAATGGAACTGGGCCATTAGTGTTTATTGATTCAGCCAAATGCTGCAAAACTGATCAGAGCTTCAAGGAGCAAATGGATAATGACCCAAAACAAACTGAAAAAGCAACCCAAGAGTTTCCCGAGGCAAAGAAATGGGATATTCTTCAATGCCCAAGTCAGTCAGCTGACCTCAACCCAACAGAGCAGCTTTTCAATTACTGAAGACAAAACTGAAGGTAGAGAGACCCACAAACAAGCAGCAGCTGCAGTAAAGGCCGGGCAGAACATCTCAAGGGAGGAAACACAGCATTTGTTGATGTCCATGGGTTCTAGACTTGCCATCCAACTACAATCCTCATATTTAAACTTAGATTAGTTTGTCCAGTTAATTTTGAGCCTCTGTGTATAAAAATGGCTGTAATTCCTAAAAGTTTGTCAAACTCCTTGAATTAGAGCTGAATATCTGCACGTCACTCACACATTGATTGTACACCACCACAGCGAATCTTAAATCAAACAGAGGCAAAACTACAAAAATTGCATATTTGTCCAACAAATTATAGACCTAACTGTATAGGGTTTGCTTCTATATTGAAATATGTTAAAACCAATTACAAATACTGATACTGAACAAACAAATGAATTTCAAGCAGAGTTCGCAAGCTCACTGATGGATCTGATGAGCACAAGAACAATTATACTGGCAGATATGAAACCAAATAATTGTTTTTTTCGTTTCTGTAGCTCTTCGCAGAGTGAGGCAATAGGATATAAAGGCTTGCAGCAGATTTGAAATGACAAGATCTTTTTTCTCATAATTGTGATGTAGTAAGTAATAGTTGAAATATAATCATATTAATTCAGTTGATGTATATGTATAATATACATATAGAAAATTTATTATTTTAAGACAAATGTTTATTTAAAAAATAATTTAGGCAAGTCTTTGATACAAAGATACAAAGTATCTTTGTATCATGCATCTTTCAACACTGTATGCAGTGCATGAGCTGATTCTTTGTTACTGAGAGGACCTACATCTGTAACCTGACCTATTTTTTAGTTCTACACTTGGGAGAAAACTGACAGAAAACGGGAATGTCTTCTTGTCAATTGAAGAGCTCCAACATGAGATCTGAACCGAAGAGCAGTAGTCACAGTAGTTCAGCAGCTGCTCCAAAAACCTTCCTGTGGTGGTAATCCCAGGACATCCCACTGGAAAGAGAGCATGGAGCAGACCCAGAATTTACTGGAGGCATTATATATTCCATCGGGTCTGGAAAGTCTTCAAGATCCCCCAGAAAGAAGTAGAAGACTGTCTGAGGGGACAGTGACCAAAACCTGGAGAGTAGAAAAAATGAGTGGATGAGCGATCTTTGTCAGAACATGTGATGAAAAACTGATGAACAAAAAACCAAACATTTTTCCTCATTTGTTATGCCTCTGTGTAGCAGGATGTGTTCATCAACAAAAGATGATTCTTTGAAAACTGATTATGCTGGGAAATTACACATTTAATGTTTGATGCAAAGAAAATCACAATGGTATGTACAGAGAGAATGTAAGTGATCTAACAAAAATCTCCCCAATCTCCCCTTCAGAATAACCTTCTCATGCACCTCTGGGAAGAGTGGTCTGAGTTTGTAGGAGATGGCACAAAGCAGAATTTCCACTCATTTCTGCTGAATGTTCTCCCTCTGATGCTTCAGGACTGTACTGAACAAGTGTCAAAAATCTCACCCTGAGGGACTGTCAGTTTTTTTTTACATGTAAATGTAAAAAAAAACAAATCCTCATGTTCCTGGTCTAGCTCCTGTCGGGTTTGGAAACTGTTAAAACATACCTGATAGTAGCTGGAACCAAGCTCTCACCATCAGTGATGATCCTGGGTCAGTTTGAACCAGATGCTGATGTTTGATCTGTGGTCAGAGTGGGATAGCCAGTGGGAAAAAAATAGCTGTGTGGACATGAACAAGAAGACGATTCTGAACAGAAGATCAGTTTTTTTTTTGTTTTTGTTTTTAATTTTATGGGCCAATTATCAGAGCTGTCTTTTCACACCTCATACATGCCACTGGCACAATTACACTGAGACAGGAAAGTATGTTGCCTTGTTTGGTGTTACAAATATATTCCCTGAACAGCTGCAGAAGCACGACACATTGTGCTGGACTTGTGTATATGCAGCTTCACTAAAAGCTGTGAGGCAGTTGACTGTAAGGTGTTAGCTCCTGAGTGTGTGTGGTTTGACATCCTGACCAGAGACATATGTGCATGTGCTCTGTAGCATTCATATAAACAAAGAGAGGCCTGTTAGAATCAGTGGACCTGTTTATCACAGAATGAAGTAGAGAACAAACACCCCTCTCAGTGCTATAAAAACACACACGTCCATATACATATAGTCAACCCCACACTCACAGACCATCTGTTGCCACCTCACCATGAAAATCTGCCATTAGACTACAGTATTATCAATATATACAGTCTGGTATCATGAAAAAGTAATGGATAGTAATCTATTTGTTCAGGTACAGATAAAGAAATTCTCTTTTTCCTCCATGTCAGCATAGCTTGAAAGTAATATATTTCAGACTACACCTTGTATTCTACTGAGACTGACCTCACACAGGATTCTAGAGGTTTCTAATGCGTGGTAAGTCTTGTAAGAGAATGTAACCCAAACCACGATCTTTTCCTAAACCTAACAAAACAGTGAGTGGACAAACCCACAAACACAAGCATGCACACACCATTTCTTCACTTAGTGCAGTCATGGACATCACTCCCTTCTCTCTCACTCCAATGTCCAAAATTCTACACAAGGACTACACTGCACATGCATGTACTTCAATACCCCTTGGCTACTGAGTATTTGTCCCAAGTGTACATTTCCCTTCAGAATCCCCACCTTCACATGTCGATGGGATTTGTGTGTCTTCATGACCCTGGGGCCTCTTTTGCCAAGAGCAATAGCTCAGGTACGGATACTCAAGATTAATCGGTCCCTGAGCAGAATCCCTGAAGAGCAGGAACTTCAGATGTGAGCTGTCTCACATTTATAAGAGACATTTCTGCCTGGGAGGACAGTTAACACGAAGCCACCTCGTGGACGTGCAAGGCAGGATTTAAGGTGGGATCTCTGCAGTACTAACACCAAGGATATCAAAAGTGACTAAAGACATCCACCTGTGAGGAGATGAAGATGTTGGAGATGCATGTCTAGCCTGGACATGATCCACCAGGAAGAGATCCTTTTTTCATATTTTTGCTTCAAATCTTTTTTTTTCTTCTATTTTACTCAGTTCACTTCAGTGATTGTGTGTTGAGATCTCAGTGCAGCCTAAATGTGAGTAACCTAAACTCAGCACTGTGCTTGAACAAATCCTGTGTAGGCACAGAAGAGTGAGGTGCGGTTATCGTACATGAGGCTCACACCATGAGGCAGGTGGGCCAGACACGAGTCCATGGCCTATGTTGGACCACTATATTTAGACTTTTTGACTTTTCACTTTTGTCACTGCATGCTAAGGTTTAGAAATAAAAATGGATTGGTTAGGAAAATCATGGTTTGTGTAAAATACATAGATAATTGGTTTTACCTCAGTTTTTGATGACAGGTACCACAATATTGAGAATGCCAGCACCTAACATTTACTTGTTTTCTTATGGTTTGTATTGCAGACACACATGCATGCACAAACACACAAATGATTTTTTTCTCACTCACACACACGTATGTGTTGCATAACACTTTGAAGAGTCTGTCAAAAATATAGCTTTTATTGTGACTCAGTCAGACCTGAAGAGTGATGACTCTCACAGTAATGTTCAGGTTTTGGGATTTTATCAGAAACGTTAGGCTCACTGATGTCCTGATTGTTGATCATAGCTGCCTGTGTTGGAGTCTTTCTTCTGAATTACCTTCCTGCAGCATCACACAGCGAGTGTGAGAGTGATGTGTGCGTTTATGATTGTGACACAGCAGCAGTAACGTCATTAACGCTGGTTTTCATCTGGACATGACCAGAAATGTTCTGTGTTCTTCTGGTCACAAAAAGGTCATTTGTGGCACAGAGATTTCAGGTTTATATGTGGTCAAACTGTTTGAGGTAAAGCAGACCATCGAATCTATCAGGATTCATCCACAGGTCTTACCCAAGAGTTCACCTTTGTGTCACAAGATACCGATACTCCTTCTACTGCTGTTCCCTGTCCTAAAATGCCATGGTGTTTATGGAGAGGAAACACAAAAAACTTATATTATTTTTACCAGATTACAAGTAATAAACTGTGCTTGTGTGGTAAATAGATTACAAATAACTAGACTACTAATTTGCACTGCTCTTGGTAGATTGTGTTGCTCAGTACTGACATGAACTGTGTTAAAAAACATTGGGATACTGAGGCACTACCTGTACTTGATGGGGACTGTAGTCCTGCTTAGCTGATTAGGAATTGTGTGGGTCTGACAATGCCATAAGAAGATCCAAAAAAAATATCCTATGAAATCAAAACAAAACAAAAAAAAATGTTTTACAGGGAGGGCAACAGAAGCAGTAGAAGGTGGTTGGAAACATGAAGTCTGATCAGTAGAGCTTTGCTGAGGTTTTGCCAACAGACAGGTTTACTTTTTTAAATGAACTTAGAGGGCAGAGCCTAAAGCAGGCAGTGAGCAACATGTCAGACACTATGGTTGAATTAAGAGAATAACTGTGAAAGAAAGGATGATGATTAGCTCCCAGACAGGTAACTTCAGAGCTTGCAGTAGTACAGTATACAACAAGCTGAGTACACCTATTGTATTATAACTAAATATTAGACGATGTTTCATATCACAGTAACCTGTGGTGTATTTGATCTTTAGTGTAATTAAATACAAGCACATGGGCTGTGATGATGATGAAGATGATGAAGATGAAGTTGCTGGTTCGTGTAGAGCTTGGGAATCTCAATGCATTCTGGTTAGCGGGCAGCATGTTGTTGTTCACCCCAAACCAAAATAATAATTGACACCAAGGAAAACACAACATCTAATGCTGAAAAACCACCGCCTGTGAGAAGATCAGCAGCATGATATGATACAGAGAGAAGCTAAACAACGAGGCAAAGGAGTGATCTTAGGAGGGGTTGATCCACATGAACGCAAAGAATGCTCACTTTATTTTTAGTAGCTACCGATGCTCAAGTTCTCCGACATTTTCTCAAAGCCTGTTTGTGGTCAGCACCTACACATCAAACAAGTTAAGAATTACAAATGGCTTCAAGCTCACATTCATGCATGTGGGACTCAGTGGCTGAGTGTCTGACTGACATTTCTGCATCTCTTACTCTGCAAAGACACTTTGTAGACAGTTTATTTCACTTAATATTTAATACTCTACTTTAATATTTGTTCTTTTTCAATTATGTATTTCAGTTGATATTTGTACATCTCATAGCACTGCATACATCTTATGAAGCATAAAGTATTACTTGGTATTTAATATTGTACTTGTAGCTTGTAGTCCGAGGTGTAATGATGGTACCCAGTCATGATCACACTGTCACATTTTAGAAGCTGTTTTTTAAAAAACAAAAGCATAAAGATTTTCTTTGATTCTACCTCTGCTGCCATGTTGCTCTGCTACCAAACCCATGCACTGTTGGCTTTGTGACCTCAGCTACTTGTTTTTGTTTCCAATCTGGAAAGTGCAAAAATCTGACTTAATTCTGTAAAGAGCTTCCTTTCCGGTCATATGTATGGCTGTGTCATTTTACAACAGAGCAGCTCACCATTCTGCTGAGTTTCATGTCCACAAACAAATGCAAAAGCAATCTCTATCTCCATATATTCCATTATCAACTCGGACCTGCATGAACAACAGTCCAATAATGCATTGCGTTGGTGATGTCACAATCCCAAGCTCTATTTTGGTGACTGTAGAATTTAAAAGAAACTAAAAGGAGTGTCAGGGTTAGGTAATGGTGTCACTTTTCACATGGTTCAACACATCCATGATAACACTGATACCCACTATAGGGCCTAATGATAGATCAATACATCTTTTAAGATGAATATTAGGCATCCATAGAAATGCTTACCGTATGTTTAGGCATGTTGATAGCTGATAATGATATTGGAGATGACTATGCTGAGAATAAATTATTTACATAAACGATATCACTGTTTCATCCACAAACAGAAATGACAAATTTTCTTTTGTATATATAGAACTGTGCAAAAGTCTTGAGCCACACCTCTTTTCTTTATGTTTTGCTTCCAAGGAGTCAGACTTCAAAGATATTTTTTAAAGTGGTCTTGAGCAATAGTTCTCCAGGCTTCCTAAGGTCTTTCAAAGGTCTCTTTGGACATTGGCTGCTTTTTCACTCATTTTTGGTCCAGTTCTTGTACCTGACCATTTTCAATGTTTGTTTATTAAGCCACTTAACACTGACCTATGAATCATTCAAGCATATAAAAGGCACCAAACTGAAGGGATGAACCAGTATTATGTCTACACAAACAACAAATACACAGACAACTTAGCAAAGAACCAATTTTAAATTGTATCTTTAGGCACTTTGTTACTAGCAGCCTGTTGCAAAAACACATCATCTCTTTAGTTGAATCTACAAACAATGCCAAAGAAAACACAGTTTGACAGGCATAAATTTTTACATAAATTTGCACCAGAAAGGTGATTTCCAAGGAGCTATTAGCCAAAAACTTGGCATATCTTGGTGTGGAGTGTAGCGTGTCCTTAAAAAAATCGAGGAACCTGGACAAGTGGAGGACAAAAGAAGAAGTGGCAGGCCTAAAATCTATCTGCAGCAGATGAACAGTATCTGAACTTATGTCCTTAAGAAGTAGGAAAAAATCCAGCAAAGACCTGACACGGTACCTGAGAGATGCATCTGGCCCTTAAGTTAATCTGTCTACTGTTCACTGAAGCCTCATCAGAAATGGTCTCAGAGGAAGGGTGGCTGTAAAGAAGGGAAAACAGAGAGAAAAGGTTGAGGTTTGAAATATGAAATTACTATATCTGAATATTAAATATTATATTAAAATTAAACATGGTACTTGCCAGCTGTTCAACCTCACTCCAAACTACTGACATTCACCTGATACTTCATGACACTGCATTGTTATGGTTGTCTATCATCAATTGAAACAGACCTCTCCAAAAATATGTTGGTGATATTAGTTTTCTCTCACTGTGTATCCAAGCCTCTCTCTCTCACACAAACTTGACACGATCCCCAGTGAGTAACTGTAAGTGGAGGTGGTCTTTTATGCCTCTCATTCCCTTTGCATGCTTACACTCACAGTGTATGTGCAATGAGACAACCCTTGAACAGGCCATGTCATTGTGTGTTTGCGTATTTGTTCTGACAGTAAATACTTGTGACTTGCCCACTGAGCTAGTCGATTCATCCAATCTGTTTCACTGTGCATTTCTAGGGACCCAAATAAGTGTGATGAAGAGTTTGACCTTGTTTACATGAGCAGTTCTTATGTATTTTGGCTTAAAGTTTAAGCCAAAATATTTTTGCTGGTAATCCCCACTAGATCATTCCATCACAAATCAGCCAATTTTTAGAACATTTTCTGCTTGATCGTCTCCAATTTGCAGAAACATTTTATGGTACAAAATTTGAACATATATAATGAGTGATGTGAAATTTTTGCTTCATTTATCAAATAGTTTACAAGATGTTTTTTTTTTAATAGTCCAGCCACCCATTTTCAGGAATTTTTTTCACACATTGAAATCTGCAGCAATGTTGAATGAACATGAATATCACAAAAGTTATTAAAGATAAAAGCCAAACATTTTCACTCATCTTTCTTACCATAAAAATGAGTCTGGATCTGTAATTTGGGGCAGACACATCAAAAATGTCTGAGTATTGGCTAGTTAAAATATGAAAAAAAAAGTCCAGCACTCCTGCAAAGTCCCATATTTGAGCACACACTAATGAAAAACTTAAAATTGCAAAAGACAATTAGTGACAATTTCTAAATGATACATAGTTGAATTTCACAATAGTGTAAAATGAAGCAGGTAGAATCCTTTTTGACATGAAATTCTTAGTCACAAAATTTAGGAAAATGCTATATGTTTATTCCACTTTCATGCTTGATTGAGCAGATACGACAAGTTGTAACACAAACACAAAAATATCGGTAGATAGTCTCATTTTTTATTTATTTATTTTTTTAAGAAAGGTCAGTCGGCCCACTTTCAGGCTGTCTTTTCACACATTATTATAACTATTCTAGTTAAATATATACATTTTTGCCACTTAGTATATTTTAACCTGAATGATCAGACTCTTTCGGGGCAGTAAGTCTCAAAATGGCAGGTCTAGAAAATGAAAAATATGCACATATTTAACAAAATTATTTTCTCAGTTATAATTTGAGTAGCATCTCGAAATTCCAGAATTTTCCCTTTATTTTGGTGAGACAGTTATTTCTCTGACTAAAAATGTAATGTTAAAAAGTATTCTGTGTTTTATTTTTATTCTTTATTAATTTTATTATTGCGAAACTATATACTATATAGTATAACTATATACTATTCAGAAATTGTCAGTAGTTATTTTTTGCAATGTGAAGTTTTTTTTTTACTGTTGCATGCTCAAATATGGGACTTTATAGGACTGCTTACATTTTTTTCATATTTTAATTAGCCAGTAAGATAACAAGTACAAAAATGGCATGAAAGTAGGTCGATAGGCTGTTTTAAAAATATATATCTTGAAAAGTATTTGATATATGAAGCTAGAATTAACAGCAATCTTTCTATACTGTATATTCAAACGTTGGAACATAACATTTTTATGCAAATCAGAGATGGCGGAGCAGAAAATATTTTTAAAAATTGATGATTTGAGATTGGAGTGAAAATGATAAATATGCACATATTTAACTAAATTATTTTCTGAGTTATAATTAGATTACCATCTGGTATTTTGTTCTATTTGGACAGGACAATCTACCTGATATTTTTGTTTTTGTGATACAACTTGTCATGTTTGCTCAATCCATCATGAAAGTTGAATGAAAAAGGCATTTTCTTAATTTTTGGGACTAAGAATTTCATGTTAAAAAGGATTATGAATTACAATTATGAATTATATTGTGAAATTCAACTATATACCATTCAGAAATTCTCACTAGTTTTTCATTAGTGTGTGCTCAAATATGGGACTTTGCAGGAGTGCTAGACTTTTTTTCATATTTTAACTAATACTTAGACATTTTTTGATGAATCTGTCCCAAATTACAGATTCTGATTCGTTGTGATGGCAAGAAAGACCAAAATTTCAGGCTTTTATCTTTAATAGTTTTTGCGATATTCATCTTTAAACATTGCCACAGATTTCAATGTGTGAAAAAATAGGCCTGAAAGTGGGTCGATGGACCATTTTTCAAAACAATATATCTTGAAAATTATTTGTTATATGAATCTAAAATTTGACAGCACTCATTACAGTACAATGTTCAGACTTTGTACTATAAAATTTTTATGCAAATTGGAAACAATCGAGCAGAAGGCCCATGCTGATTTGAGACAGAATGACCCCACTTTAGAAGCTGAAAAAAGTTCCTGCCCCCAATTTTTTTTTATCAATCAATAACACTAAAAAAGAAGAGATCCAAGTTTGTTTGATTGGCTGTCTTTGTGAGGACACTGATTGGCATTAATGCATTCCCAACGCCTCTTACCCATAGGTTTAACCATCACAACTAGGTGCCAAACCCTGAACCTAACCTGAACACAATTTTAACACAAAACTCTTGACTGACAAACAGGCCTTTTGAAAGGCTGTGGACAATGAGAGCCAGCCAAAAAGTTCTAACTTTTACAAAATTTCAGCACCCTGATCGTAAAAACACAAAATTGTTCTCACAAAGATAGCTGAGATAGTTTTCTTTTTTTTTTTTTTTTTGTTTATTCATAGTCTTCATTTCTCTGTGGGCATTAATTGATTGTTTGGCTCTCAAGAAAGCAGCAACCCACAAGCTTCCCATTCTGAACAACCATGTTTTTAACACGCCAAGTAATACACATCCACTGAGTAGCTGTCCTCTTCTCAAAGCAGTAACTTTGGTGGCATGCAATGATACTGAGAGAAATCTGTAAATTGTAGGTTCAAAAGATAACCTGGCTTATACTCTACCTGAATGGGCACTGCACTTGTCATCAAAACGCCAAATAAAGGAATATCTTTTGGAGGAATGGTTTTCCACCCCAACAGAGTTCTGGAGAGTTGGAGAATCAATGACAAGTGCATTGAAGCTGTGGTCTAACACCTTTTACCATGGGTGTGGGCAGTACAAGCACTTGCCCAGTGAAATCTAAAAATAGAAATAACGGATGGAACGGTTGGAACGGACCCTGGCCCTCTGCTCCTGAATCCCAGGCAAATCATCAAATCATCATTAGTACTGTCCTTCACAGTTTGTGTCACACTTTCACTTACAGCTGCCAACACATCTAACAAATGTTCATCTGTTAGATGTATTGGCATGCAGATACAGAGGCTTACAGATGTTCATGAAGCTGACAACAACTAATGTCAGCTTAATGTCAGCTTCATATTCGAAACATTCGAAATATTGTTTCGAATATGAAGCTGACATTAGTTGTTGTCAGCTTCATGAACATCTGTAAGCCTCTTTATCGAATATGTACTTAGACATGTAGTTCACCCATCGTATAGTAGGCCAGTCCTACTGAAAAACTGCTATGTTTACCATCAGTAACAAGAAAACAGTCAGCAATCAGGTGCTCATGCCACATCTGTCCCCTCAATTTTAACAGCACTATAGTTTTCACACAGCCATATTCATCCTTTACACCTCATACACTCACATACACCAACACATGCATGCCTTAGCCCCTGTGGGACATGGTCATGGAAATGGGAGGTTTCCCCTCCTTAACACTCCCTGCTAGTTGTTGTTGCCTTCCCCAGGGATGTTGGTATTTGGTGGTTCCAGGCCACATGGCCAGATGGTTTGGTGTGGTTGCTGACCTGCTTCCCTGGGGGTTGTGGTGCGGGATGGCTTGTGCCGCTTCAGCACGCGGGGGTGTCCGTGCTGGGTGCCGGGCAGTTCTTGAGTGTATGGGAGCCCAGGGTCCTGTCCTTGGCTCGTGCCTCTGGTGGGGTCGGCTGCCCATTGCCTCTGGTCCTTTGGGGGTCTTGCCCTTTGGCCATGGGGTTCCGTGTCGGAATTCCCTCTTCATTCTGCTGGGGTGGGCACAGGCCTGTCGTTGAGACCTGTGGACTCGGGTCTTCAGTACTCTTGGGGGACTGCTGACGGCCCAGGTTCTTGGACCTTTCTCTGTCTGCCTCTGGCTCCCGGTGGCTTCTCACCCTCATTATCAAGTACGTTTCGTGACAGAAACATACACACACAGACACAGAGCAAGATTGAATGTTTGTTTGTATAGCTGTTTTTTTTCTTTTTCTTTTCCTTTATTTTTATCTTCTTCTACTTTCCTCCTTTTTTCTCTTTTTCACTCTCAATTCAATTCACTTTTATTTATATAGCGCCAAATTACAACAACAGTCGACTCAAGGTGCTTTATATTGTAAGGTAAAGACCCTACAATAATACAAAGAGAAGAGAAAACCCCAACAATCAGACAATCCCCTATGACCAAGCACTTGGCAACAGTGGGAAGGAAAAACTCCCTTTTAACAGGAAGAAACCTCCGGCAGAACCAGGCTCAGGGAGGGGCAGCCATCCGCCGCGACGGTTGGGGGTGAGGGGATGAAGACAAAGACAATCTGTGGAAGAGAGCCAGAGATTAATAATAACTCATTAAATGCAGAGAGGTGTAAAAACACATGGTGAGTGAACAGAGGTGAGAGAAAGAGAAACGCTCAGTGTATCATGGGAAACCCCCAGCAGCCTAGGCCTATTGCAGCGTAACTAAGGGAGGATTCAGGGTCACCTGATCCAGCCCTAACTATAAGCTTTATCAAAAAGGAA
>VUQS01045324.1:0-10333 GCA_015108495.1 Heterochromis multidens
TCATCTAAAGGCAATTGTCTATGGTGTGAAGATACGAGATGCGCAGCACCTGAAACAACGGATACTGGATGCCTGTGCTGGCATTTCTCCTGCGGTGTTGCTATCAGTGTGTGAAGAGTGGGAGAAGAGGGTTGCATTGACAATCCAACACAATGGGCAGCACATTGAACACATTTTATAAGTGGTCAGAAACTTGTAAATAACTCATGAAAGAATAAAGTTACGTTGGAACCAAGCACACCATTGTTTTTCTTGTGACATTACCAATAAGTTTGATGTGTCACATGGCCCTCTTCCTATTGAAAAAAACAAAAGTTGTATCCAAGATGGCCGACTTCTAAATGGCCACCATGGTCACCACCCATCTTGGGGAGTTTGCCCCCTCACATATACTAATGTGCCACAAACAGGACTTTAATATCACCAACCATTCCCATGTTATTACGGTGTATCCATATAAATGGCCCACCCTGTACTTTTAGCAAAATGGGCAGGAACCACATCAGTGCCATTTGTTTAAGTGAAGGAGCCATATGTTGATGTAGAGTTGGCATAAAAAAATTGCATGGACTTGTAAAAAATAGCCTTCAAAACTGGGTGGCAATACATCTTATCAGCACATGATAGCAATTATATCAGCAATTATACTTCTTCTCCTCAATATCCCCTTTGGGGTTGAGTCAGGAAGACAAAACTCTGCCAAATCAAACATGCAGAGCTACCTGCTGTGGTGACCCTTTGTGGTAAGGGAGCAGCCAAAAGTAGCTTTTTTCCTAAATGTTCTTGCTGCATGAGTAACCTGGTCTTACACGATATCCAGAATAAATAGATTACTGGATGTTAAGAGCTTGCAGTTCAGCTAAAAATGGATAAACCATTAATTGTGAAACCTGAATATAAAGACTAACTCAAGCTCAACATGAGTGCTCTTTCTGCTAACAGGCTACACAACTTATCAGTGGTTACAAAAGTGGGCAATGATCCACTGGTGATCACAGCATACCACATTACCCAAGAGTGGAGATGACAAAAGCTTAACATGTTAGTGAAATACTTGAGTTGTTCTTTTACAACAGCATCCTGGAGCTGAGTACCATTCCTAGATGGTTTTGATTTATGTATGTTGGAGGAGGCTGCAACATGTCTTTCTGTCAAATTAATATTTATGACAACAGCAGTGTACTCATTAAAATATCATATAATAATACCTGAAGCATCTGAATCTGATTGTGTAAACGCAGAGAGAGAAAGCAACAAGAAGACATCTTACTTTGGCTGCACTATTTTGTACAACTGGACATAGAAATAGAATCACTTATTGGCACAGCAGAAGTAACAGAAAACTGGCAAACTGAAACTGGCAAAGCTGGTATAGCCAAGGTTACAGCTCAGTGAGTGCCAGAAAAATGTAGTCACAACAAAGCAAAACGAGCCCCTTTCTGAGAATCAGATGCAGTGAAAAAAATAATATTTTTCACTGTACTAGGGGATAACATTTGAACACTTTTTTAAAGCTGTAAGAACAGGCTGCAGTTTTTAAAGAGACAAACTCACACCTTTGTGCTAAAAATAATAATGGTAAGACATGACTTTTAGTTATAACAAATTGTGTCAAAATTAGTACAGCTTGAGGTTTGAATATGGAGATTAAAACCATAAATGTGATAGCTACCATTAAAATAGTCTGAGTACAAGACAGAGGTCTGCTCTAAAAGTGACCCTGTCGACTACACACTTATACAACCCTCTATTTTATCTAATTCGGGTCTCGTTCTGCAATGATGTGATGTGTGCTAATTTTATGATAGCAACCATTTCCCTCTGAGTGGCACTTCTGCAGGTCAAGTCTCTTTAGAAGTTTTTAAATATTCCTGGTTGCTGTGCTCTGTCACAAAATGCATTCAGGCTGCAGAGTGCCATACAGCAGCACTGCAGCTGTGGCTCATTCAGGACAAGTGTCAGGCGAGTTAAACACTCATCTTATATCAAACTGAATATTTAATCAACCTGTCGACTCGCTGAAGTGATGATTTGCAAATCCCCATTCTTTCCCTGCTCTAATATCAACCCCTGGACCCCTTTCATCATCCTCTGATGGGATTTTGAAGCATTTTGAAACTTTTGTTCCCTCTCCTTACTTGAAGGAACTGAAACAACATCAAAAGATGGCTTGTTGCTGATGAATCTTTCCTCTTACAGTTCCTGCTGTGTTTTAATCCTCTTGAAACATAATGCTGCAGTTTATGTGCCACGAACATAAAACAAGTCAGTCAGCTCAAAGAAGGCGATGTACGGTATTGAATGAGGCTCAGTGTTTTTGGTTTGAACTGATGGTATTTGAAAAATATAAGGATAAATGTTTTCTAGAAACTTGTACATTTTCCAAAAGCACTTGTCTTTTGTACATAATACAGCAGTGTGTTAATGCCTGCTTTTTACTGTTTGATGTTGGGGTTGGGTGTTGACAAGATTTTATTAAATCTTATTCTGCTCATACCTTACCTTTTGGTCAGGGTCCAGTTCTGGTGGACACAGTTCTCTCTTACAAAAACTCAACACCAGTGGTAACCGAACACCAAAACAGGGCATGATACTTGGCACAGAATGAACTCAACCTTTCTTCAGATTCATTTGGAGACTGCAGTGAGACCCAGAGAGGAGCATGTTTGACATAACCAGACTTTCTTTTCATTAGCTGGCTTGATAAAATGTAAAATTTCAGTCTGAGGTAATGCATATCATAACGGCAGTTATCAACTTTCTTTGTTAACTCAGGTTTTCTGCTTGGGCTCTGTGCATGTTCACACATCTCATGACCAGGTCAGTTGCCACCTACTTTGGTCTGAGACATCAGATATCACAATGGTTGATAAAGAGCTACAATGAATATATAAAATCTAAGGATAAAAAACAAAACGGCTGTGGCAAATAAGGAAAAACGGAGTGCTGCAGAAAGCCATTATTGCTGTGAAATCATAAGCTGATATATACATTTTGGATTCAGCACACCTTCAGTGCTGCCATTTAATGTCAATGTAGCAACTACATATTCTCAACTCAAAACTTGATACTCTAAAACCGACTTTACATATGTCATGAGACAAAAAGCTAAAAGCATATCCTTACCATAAACCCTTAGAATTATTACTTCTTAACAGAAACTTTTTAGAAGAAACTTAGTTTGAATTATTTAAAGACAAAAAAAAAAGTAAAAACCATTTACTTGTAAAACAAAAAAAAACCCTTCAAACAGATGATTTATTAAAAGCTCATCATATTAATTGCTCATTAAAAAAACACACACACACACAATTTCAACTGACTTTGGGACACACCAGGAGACTTGATCAGTCTTGGGAGCGCCTCACTTGGGTGAGGGTGTCTGATGATGTCCTAACCTAACCTGACTATCCTGGGGCTATCCCCAGCCAGCCCACTTGTTTAAAATGTCTAAACATGACCTACCCTCATTTGCATAACTCAAGCTGACCCAATGAGTGACTCTAACCACTGGTTTAACATGGGAAAACCTAACCAATGGTTCATCTTAACTTGAGTCAGTGCTCATCTACAAAGAAGCTACACTGAATTAGTTTCCCCACATTATCACATTGGTACAAAGATATTCAGATCATTTTTTATCGATTTACCTGCTATCCTGTGAAGGATCACACTCTCAGGGGAACTCAGGGGAATTCTCATTGGACTAAAAACAGGGAGAATCATGGACAGAATAACCCAGTCATCATCCAAACGCTCCATACTGACAAATCTGCTGGTGTCTCAGAGAAAAGCACACGATGGCTGTGAAACTTTGGATGTGGAAATATTGGACGCTGAAAACAAGTCATGTTTGAAAGAGGAACAGAATCCACATGTAAGGAGACAATGAAGGGCATAAATTCAGCCAGGTACCCACACAGCTACTTGGTTAGGTTTAGGTAAGCTGAAAGAGTATTCTTGTACTATCTTGAGTGAGGCTCAGTGAACATGGGATAACAGAACTGTATCACATATTTCACAAATTTGTGTTTGCTACTAATTATGTTTTAGTATTTTCTTAGAATTTATTATTACTTCCCATGAAAACATATGCAGAGCTTGTTACAGACGATATCTTACAGATGGAGAGATGGCCATCCTCCATTAGGTCCTTCAGTGGAGTGACATGTTGAAATGAAAATGAAACCAAACAGTCATCTCACTGGCACACAGACAGACAGCTGAAATGAGCCTGTCATCTTTTAATTTGCTTTAGTTCTACACCTGCCTGAGTGCCCATCTCTGTCCTTCTGTTTCTCTCGCTGTCACTCACTTTTCTTTTATCTGTCATTCAGACAGACAGATGGTTAGTCTGTCGCTTTCCTGTTACACAGTCATTATGCCTTTCTCTTCTCTCCATTTGCAGCTCTCCTTTTTGTTGTTTGTCGGTGTGTTCGTGTGTTTTTACATTCTAATCTCTTCTCTCCCAAATAGATCTGAACCTTTTTCAAAACAACAACTATGTATACAACACTATTTCAATAACAAGAACAAAGTCTACAAAGTAGCTGGTTGTTGCTGGTGATTGGAAAAAAATGAAAGTTTTGGAACCATTGTTTGTTCTTTTTGTTTATATTTTAACCATGACAACCTCAATAACTCACTCTGTGTATTACTATAACCGTCATGTTTAAGATCTTCATTAGAACTTATTTCTTTTATTCTTTTTTGTTATGTTTTGTGTCATCATATATCATCTGATTTTGGAAAACCACCATGTTGGGATGTCACTGAATTAATTTTTCCTTTCCTCACTGTATAGCTTTGTTATGGTCTGTGGTTTTGTGCTTATTTTGAGTTTTCTCATGATTATTATTGAGTTTTCAGTTTGTCTGTCATTGTCATTGTTTAAGTTTAGTTTTGATTACTACTGTAGGTTGGGTTTTGTTATTGTTTCTATGATTTCATTCACTCTGAGCTATTCTTGTTATTTTAATTTTATTTCACTCATTTTATTTCACTCAAGACTCAGGGTATCTTTCCATTTCCGTTGTGGAAAATAAACATTTTAATTCCAGTTAATTATTTTATCAGTGAGTGCGCTCTCAGTGCTGCCGTTTATTTCTAAGGTGACGGCTGCACATCTGAAACTTTAAACTGGATCCATTTAAACATGAAAGCTTACTGTCCCACAGCCTGATAAAGGAGACGTGGAAATTTCTGCAGTTTGTCACAGATCAAAGTAAAATTAATTTTATTGATTGAACAGGTATTCTTGGTGTTTCTGATTTCTAGTAACTGCAATTCCAGCAGCGTAAAAGAGACTTAGCAGCAGATTAGAATCAAGGAAAACAACATTTTATATGTTTTCTAAATCACTAAATACATGCACATTGGACCGATTCCCTTGATAATACGACAGTTTGCGCTTCATTCAGTGGTTTTAGTAAGGTACTGCTTAACAAGCTGCAAATATAAAATGTATTCCCCCAGCAGAGAATCTATATTGCACTTAAAACGTGCTGTAAATAAAAGAATCAGTGAAAACTTCCACTTTTTAAACCAAAACTCTGAACATAACCTGCTCCTGACAGTTTTAGTTTTTATCCTCTCAGCTGCAGACTCTGAATTCTGTTTTTATATTTAATCTTTACTTTCAAACCCTTAAACACCACAAACGTTGGCTTAGTCTACATACAAATTTGATATGTGGTCAGCAAGTACAGTGTAGGTGTCCTGTTTTAGGATCATATAATAATGCTTAGAGAACATTAATTGTAGTAAAATTGTTTGCTGCCAACAGGGGAAAAAAAAATCAAGGAATAAAGTTGCTACAAAGAATCTATATTTATTACTGATGCTCATCAGGCTACTGAAAAACTTTAGACCCTTCTACTCTTGCCACAGATATCTGAGGGACCTTCCAGGAATGGTGGTGTTATTTTCTGGAGAACTGATTGGTCAGTAGGTGGTGATTTCATACCTGTTGATTTCTAATCTGGAGGTTTGCAGCATAAATTACCATGGCGATATACCCCGGTGCATTGCATTCAGTGAACCACCTTCGTAGTACAGAAAACCCAGGATTAACCATGAAATTGCCTGGATAAGACAAAATCCTGCTTCAGGCCTCTGGGCTCTGGTCTAGTCTCTTTAGTGTTTTCTTGTTGTCCCTGTCTCTGTGTTAGGTGTTTCCCTGTTTAGTAGCTTCCTGTTTTATTTTGATAGTCATTTGTCTCATGGGCCTCGCATTTAATTTTTCTTACTTGCCTTGTTGTTTTAACTAGTTTCAGCTGTGTCTCGTCACCCTCCTGTGTCCACTTTCCTTGAGTAACTCATGTAGAAGTATTTAAGTACTGCTTTTTCTTTTTCCTTATGAGTCATCTGCCCATGTTTTGGATTCTGTCTTTGCATCACTTATGTCCCCAGTTCTTGTTTTGGCTTGAAGTTGCCTTGTGGATGTTTCATTTATGGACTCTTCTACAACCTTATTATTAAAGGTATATTTTTGAGAGTGCATTTAGGTCCAAATTCTGTTTTCCCACAACAAGCTTTTGTAGTTAATCTGTGCACACACACATGTACACAAAATGTGCACACATACTTTAGCCACCAAAGTCCTTGGTCTCTGTAAGGACCAAACCCAGAGGCAAAGATAGTAAAAGGCAAAAATGTTAAAGCAAAACAAGGGTCATACACATGGAGATGGTCAAATAAGTGAGCAAAAGTAGCAAAGCCCAGGTATGAAGGCAAAAATCCAAGATCAACCAAAATATGATTTACAAGGAAAATTATCAAGACAGATGATGAAACTACCAATAAAAACATAAGGGAATCCAAACAAAAGAAGTAACATTGACTTGGAAGACTGATGGAAATCTTGACTGTATGTTGACAACTTAATGCATGGTATGTATCCATTAAAAAGATCAACTGGCTAACAGAACACAAGTTCTACAAACAATGTAGGGAATGGACAGAGGTACATAACAGGGGAAAGAAGTAAACCAGAATTCAAAAGTCTCCCCCCATTAAAACTGTGACTACTTTAAATAGCAAAGTTTTCATATTTTTCATTGTTACTCGTATTTGCAAGAAACCCCAGAACAAACTATGGTGACAGAGGGAATGCAACATCAATTAGCCTCATTTGTGACTTGACACTGACTGCCAAGAGAGGAGAGTTCAATCAACAAAATGGATCTGCAGCCACATGAACTGCCACCTATTTATCACAGTGTTTGCAACCAGGGTGTCAGAGAGTGATGAGTGAAAGAGGTGGACAGAAAGAAAGATAATGATCTTTAACTCTACAGCACCTTCTAAATTAACAATTACACAGCAATTTCCATCAATAATAGGTGCATGAATAGCAGTCCACAAGCATCAGCAGCAATAAAAATAACAACAATAAAAACAGATGTTAAATCTAATTACCTCAGGTTGTAGCTAAAGAAGGGGTTGACATCTGAGTCTGGTCCTTAGGACAATGTGGAGAACCATAGCCAGCACTGTCTCCTAAAATATAAACATTTAGAATGAAACAGAATGCTGCAGAAGGGTGGTGCTCTGGTTAGCAGCGTCACTGCACAGCAAAAAGGGTCTTGGGATCAAATCCACTGGCCAGCTAGGGCCTTTCGGTGTGGATGCTCTCTCTGAGCAAATTTAATTTATTTGAAAGATTTGTTTGGTGTGACCAAACATTAAGTTTTGAATATGTCTTGTGCCTGCCCACACATTTCAGGTTGGTTCTACCAAATCTGATACCTCAGGATGTTACAGTACAACTTCCCATTGATAGCTTGACCCCATGGAATGAATTCACAGTACAAACTCTGTGAATGTGGAAAAAAGACAAACGTCCTGGTGGTCACACCCCTAATGTGATGTATCTCTTTAAGGCTTGTATACTCTTCCACTGAAAACTGCTGTTTAGCCTCTGGGACTTTGCTCTTTCACCAATGACGATTGTCAACATGAAAGGTGAGTCAGTCTGACACAGAAGTTAAGGTTTACCATCTTTACAAGTTTAAGGTTCATTGTGGAATCACGCAGTATTTCACACAGAAATGATCCAAAAGATTAAGTTTAAATGTAGTTTTTTATGCAGCTTCAGTCTGTGCCGTCTGTGCTCACTCTTATAAAAGATTAGGAAATATGATTGGAGCCCCTGCTACTTGAAATAGTTTAAGCATCTGATCTAAATGTTTGCTGGACCTCTAGATTTTGGTTTATTTCTAAAGATTTTCTGGGCATTTTAAACTGATAGGAGACCCTGGGGCTGATCCACATCATGCTGGACAGATTTTGCTTTCCATCTGGCCTGGGTTACCCCAAATTGGGCTGAATTTGGATGGACAGGGCTAAGGCGAGAAGGGCCTGGCATGCCTTTCCAAATCTGCTACCATTCCGAGTAGAACATATTTAAATGGTTTTAAATTAAAGTGGAAATTACATTGTATAACATCAGTGAAAGAATCTGCAGCTTCAGTTTCTCTCTGGCAACACTGACCCAAGATGATTTTATTTGTGAAAATATTGGAATTTAGCTCGAGGGAAAAGAGTTTTTCTACATTTTTGCTGGCTTTGACTGATCTCAGTATAGTACATACACAGAAATGCAAGAAAAAAAAATTATACACAAACCCAGTGTTTATATTGTGCATATACACTTCCCTGAACTGAGCATATAATAAAAAGGGAAAAAGTATATGAACTGTAGGAACAAACAACCATTATGTGCATGAAGTTTAGATGGCACACACAAACAAGCCTGACAGAAAATAACACAAACAGTAAAATACAGAAATAACTATTTCAATACTGAACACAAACATTGCAGCCATCCCTGCCAGGAAAAATAACATAACAATGTTGAAATACGCATAACTGTAACTATTATTTATCAGCTCTCTTAAAGTTTCAGTAATGAACGCAAACAAAACACCAAAAGCCTGCCAAGACAAGAAAACACCCAGAGAGAGACTGCACGCTGTCTTCTGGCAGTGAACAACAGAGCACTGACTTTGAATAAAGCTCCGCAGTGAAAGACACCGCAGTGAAGAGAGTCCTTCTGACCTTAAAAATCTGCTGCTTGTTTTGATTTCAGCCATTTTTCTGCAGGTAGACACATGTCCAGCTGAGTGGGGGGGCTTTTGGTAGAAAACTCGACTGGACTACAGAGGAGATCAATTCTGATTGAGTTGTAACACTTGCAGGCTGTTGGGGTGGAACCTGCAGATATGTGCCCTGATTTTACTGCAATGTGAAAATGAGCCTAAAGCTCTGGGTCTGGACTGCAAAAGGGAATATTTGGGGGACTGGGATTGATTGTTAGGGACTACAGCCAAGCCAGAACAACCACTGCCAGTTTTCATTTTCCCATTTGCTTTGAAAATCTCACTCTTCAATGTTGGCATAAAGGATTGGACACACTATGATTTGAGATGGAGAAATTTCCAAGATGGCACTAATAATCTGCACTGGTATTCTGTCTACTGTAAGGGTTCAAATAAGTTTTGATAACAGAGTGCCAATTTAGAGCCCTAAGATAAGATATATCTGAGGGCCACACAAGAGAAATGCACACATCGAGTGTGCCTGTTACTAGGTTTTGTTTGTTGGTAACAAAAACAGCACAAAATGACAGCAGGGGAATGCTAGTTTAGTAAACCCACAAGTTAGTATTTTTGATCAAGAAAGCCTGCTGGACAGTCTAAGGTATGAATCTACAGTAGTGTAGCTTCCCAGAAACCTGAATCTGTTCATCTGGACGTACCGTTTTCAGTGGGAGAAACGTTTCGTCACTTAATCCAAGTGACTTCTTCAGTCTCAGCTGACTGCAGGTTTCCCCAACCTTATAAACAGTACATTTGCATAATGACCGAAACTAGCACCACTGAGTAACAATGGGCCATGAGGTCAGTTTCATGATCATTAATATGCAAATTGTCATGACCAGTAGTGTAGCTTACTGCCTGTGTTGCAAGTCTTCATTCTTAGAGCAAAAAAGTTTTACAAAAAAAAAACAAAAAGAGTTTGCAGACAAGACAAACTGAACAAACTGTATAAACCTGTGGTCTCATCACGGACCGAGACAAACTAACAACAAGTTTCCCAAAAAGCTGAATCTGTTCATCTGGACGTAGCGTTTTCAGTGGGAGAAACATTTCATCACTGTCCAAGTGACTTCTTCAGTCTCAGCTGACTGCAGGATTCCCCAACCTTATAAACAGTACATTTGCATAATGACCGAAACTAACACCACTGACTAACAAAGGGCCATGAGGTCAGTTTCATGATCATTAGTATGCAAATTGTCATGACCACTGATCAATGGCCATGAGTACCA
>VUQS01045328.1:0-10631 GCA_015108495.1 Heterochromis multidens
TCCTCTGTCACACCAACCCTCTGCATGTCCTCCTTCACTACATCCATGAATCTTCTCTGTGGTCTTACTCTTTTCCTCCTGCCTGGCAGCTCCATATTCAACATCCTTTGTCCAATATATCAACTATCCCTCCTCTGCATATGTCCGAACCATCTCAGCCTTGCCGCTCTAACTTTGTCTCCAAACTGCTCAACCTGAGCTGTCCCAAACTGAGATGTACTCCTTTCCAACCTTGCCTCACTACCATCTTGCAAACCTTCCCTTTCACTCTTCCCTTTCGCACTCTTCTGTCACAAATCACCCGACACTCATCTCCCCCCACTCCACCCTGCCTGCACTCTCTTCTTCACCTGGTTGACCCAAGGTATTTAAACTCATCTACTTTTACTATCTCAACTCCTTGGATGTTCATCTTTCCACCTGTCTCCCTCTCACTCACACACATATTCTGTCTTGTTTCTACTGACTTTCATTCCTCTTCTCTCCAGAACATACCTCCACCTCTCCAGACTCTCTTCCACCTGCTCCCTACTCTCACTACAGATCACAATGTCATCTGCTAACATCATAGTCAACGGAGACTCCTGTCTGACCTCATCCGTCAACCTGCCAATCACCACCTCAAACAAGAAGGGGCTCAGAGCCAATCCCTGATGTAATCCCACCACTACCTTGAACCAATCTGTAACTCCTACCACACACCTCACTACAGTCTTGCTGTCCTCATACATGTCTTAAACCAGCCTCGCATACTTCTCTGCCACTCCTGACTTTATTATGCAGTACCACAGTTCCTCTCTTGGCACCCAACCATATGCTCTCTCTAAATCCACAAAGACACAGTGCAATTCCTTCTGACCTTCTCTATACTTCCCCAACACTCAAGGCAAACATCACCTCTGTAGTGCTCTTTCTCGGCATGAAGCCACACTGCTGCTCACTGATCGTCACCTCTCTTCTTAACCTAGCTTCAAAAACTCTTTCCCATAGCTTCATGGTATGGTTCATCAATTTTATCCCCCTGTAGTTGCTACAGCTCTCCACATCACCTTTGTTCTTGAATATCGGAATGAATACACTTCTTCTCTATTCCTTAGACATCCTCTCACTCTCCAAGATTATTTTTAACAATCTGGTTAAAAAGTCCACTGCCCTCTCTCCTAATATTGAAAACAAAACAAAACAAACAAAAAAAAAAAAACACTTAAAGTGTGTTTAACAAGGTACTTTTTTTTTTTAATTCTAAAGTGTAGCAACTGCTGTGAACAAAGTTAATTTCAAAGTTGATTTTAATACAGCCATATTCTATATATTGTTAGATAAAGGTATATGACATTGTACTCTATGGCATGTTATCTTTAGGGGGGGTTTTGGGTGAACCAACCATGTAAACTGATGTTACTCAGTGCTTACTCTCTTGAGAGAGTGAGAGTGAGAAAGGGAGCAAAGCGCATGTGTGAATCAGAGGCTGATGCAGTCAACTGCAATCTTTTCTTGGGTGCTACATGATTAAATCCATAAACTAAGCAAAAAACAAAACCAAACAACAACAAAAAAAAATCAGGCATTTTAGCAGATGTGGAAGATATGAAGCAGGGCAGGGCAGGTGGGGTAAGGCTGGAGATATTAATTTATAGGCAAGAAAATCAAAAACAACAAACAGACTAATATTTTGTTAGCACACTTCACCTGTTTCTTGTGTTTGTACCTCAAACCACTTCACTGCCTGAGACGGTTCTCTGTTTCTTTTTTCGATCTTTCACAAGTTCCACACCTACATTTTTTACCTTTCCTTTTGCACTGCAGCCTTCCTTTGCCAAGGTTGGCGCAGCTCTGCTTTACATATTTCTTTTCCATATTGACCATCTGTCTCATACAAACAGCTTTTTGAATGATCTCTCTCTCACTAATGAATACTATCGGATTTTTTTCTTTTACTCCTCTCCATCTGCGAATATGCCTATGATTAAAGATTCTTACATAAATTAGAATAACAGTTTTTTGGGTTTGTTGTTTGTAAGAAATTCAATGCAACGTCCCCCTTTTTGCCTCCGCATCTTGTCTTGCAAATGTGATAGTTAGATATCACAACCTTGGCAGTACCATACCAGTTAAAATCTCAAAGGTAGCAGTTTATTTATTAAGCATAGTGAGCGCAGGATGTCATTATTCTATGAGAACGATAATTAGACTGCAAGGTTATTTGACTGCGGTAGGTGATACATGCATATGAATTTTATCTCTGGACTCATTAAAATATTTATATATTGTGTGCATGTGTGCGTGTCAAAAAAATGTCATGTAGTTTGTGTACAACTAACAGTTCTTATAGTCAAATTCCTAAAGGTTCCAATACTTTAACTGACCTAAACCTAAATGAACAATCCTACATAATAATCTGTCTAAACTACACTGTGTTCTCTTTAGTGTGTTTGTTTGACTGGGGTGGTTCCTCTATCAAAGAGAAACTTTGACAGATCTTTATTGTAATTGGCCTCAGAGGTAATAAGAAACACTCATCTCCCCATTGGCCTCCTGCTGAGCTTGCTTTCCCATTATCCCCCACTCGTTCCAGTTCATTAGACCTCCAGCGAGACTGGCCAGAGTGGTGCAAGAGAGGATGGAGCTTTCCTTTTGGTTAAGAAGATCCATGTTTCTTTGATGCCTATCCAGGTACTAATTGACAGAGAAATATTAATGGACTGAGAAATGTTTGATAAATAGTTGTAAACCCTTTAAAGACAAGACCTGCATCTACTGCTCTGATTCTTTACTTACGCCATCATTTTAAAAGCTATATTACCCCATACAAAAAATATCATTGGAGGCTAATGCATCCAGTAGTACTCTCTAGTTGTCACTGGGGTTAGTTATGCATCAGGTTAGCAGAGTAAGGAGTCTGTGTGTGTGTGTGTGTGTGTGTGTGTGTGTGGAGGAGGAGGTGGAGTTCAGAGACCTTTCTGAAGCACTCAAGAGTCTTCCCTCCAGCCTATTTTGCTCTTGGATTTCTAACCTGTCTTTCCATCTGGGCATAACAGAAAATTCCTCTGATATTTTTTTTAAGCTATTGCTGTGCTTTTCCATCTATGTGTAGTCTTGCTGTTAAAGTCCTTACCAAATACAGGTGTAAGTCAGAACTGCCCATCAGAATTTTGGTCTAAGCAAACAACAATACCTTTTGTCGTTTAAAGATGTCTCTCCATCTCTTCTCTCTTTCTATGTGTTGCTCTCCTTAAGGCCTCGGAAAACGTAGGTGGAATTTTAGCTCCGAGTTTGTCTTATTTTGTGCATTGAAATGAAATTAAAAGAGCTGATTCATGCCTCACTTCATGCTCAACGGTTCAAATTGAAAGAAGTAACAAAAAATGTGCTGTTTGAGAAGATTTTTCATTAGAAACAGCGAGAGTGGGTTTTGGAGTCAGTGGTAGTAGCAGAAGGTGTGAATTATTCAATTTTTTTAAGTTAAACATACCATTGGGCTTTTTTTTCCCCATGTGTTTCATGTGTTTTAAAGGCAGTTCATTCTCAATCATGTATTACATCACTTGAAATAATGATAAATTATTCTGCAAAACAAAATGAATGGAAATCAGTGAACAATGGTATTAAAAAAAAATCTATACATTTATATAGAATGCATTTGAGAACTAACAATCATGCCATTTTGGTCCTTAAGAAGAAAGTCCATGTATTTTCTGCACTTACTACACTTTTTTGATTCTTTTCTCACCCTCTTTTTCCAAAAATGCCACTTAATTCTGGTTTGAATGTCAGTATAACTTGAAACTACTGCAGCTGAATAACTCTTGATCATCATTACCAGTTGCGTGGTTACTTCTCGGGCTAGTTAAAAAGAACATGTCTGATTCTGAAGTGAGTACAGCTTGCACTAAGCTACTTTAGCACCTGTGATCACAGCTAGTCGTTGCTCAACAACACCAGGTGCTAACACCTGGCATTGTTGGCATCTACATCTGCAGGGAAGGTGGGTGGGACACACACACACACACACATACAATGGATTACCACTTGTCTGCAGAAAGCTATGGCTCAAAATATTGTGTCCAGGGATTTTCAAAATTACCCTTTTGCTGAGTTCAGTCACAGTAAATACTTTGAAAAATCATAACTGGTTTCCTGAGATGCCCTGAGGCTGGCCAGGGAGGTACTCCATCTTGGTTTTCATGATGCTAACTCTCCTATTATTAACTTTGTGCAAGGTATCGCATTTTTGGATAAGGAGGAGAAAGCCAAAAGGAACTGAAAATCATGTAAGGAAATAGCAGAAGCTATTATCATGGTGCATTATTTCCAGGCTGCCCTGTGGTGGCTTAGATGGGCCTCGCCATTCTTAAAAACATTACAAACATAAGGCACTGTTTTCTCCTGGCAAGGCACTGTCGTTTTTAAGATAGGAACATTTGCTCAGTCAGGCTCTCTCATTCACTTTACTGATACTGTCATTTTGGAAACATTTGCTCAACAACCACCCTTCTTCTCTGTTCTTCTTCCTTCTGTCCTCCACTCATTCTTGTCTCACACTCTCTTCCTTCTCGTCCTCGTCTTCCTCCGTCTCCTACACACTGAGAAGATAACATGCAGCAGTTTCAGTCTTGGCTGTGTAACGACTTAGCACACCCATTTGCGCCTTTTATATTCATGCCATGCACCTCAAATAGCATGGAAAATTACATCCTGTAGCCTCAGCTAAAAAAGGAAAAGAGCAATACAGAAAGTGCTACAAAAACATACACTGTCATAGCTCAAAGTATTAAAATGCAGCCAAAATATAAATCCCTCTAATGATACCACAGGGGATAAAAAGTACTACAAGGTCAGTAAACTCAGACACATTAGCCTATAAATCCCCACAAAAATATCAGTGATTTCTCCACAGGCACCCTAAGCACCACTACATTCTTGGCAGCACAAGCCGAACGCATGCTCCTTAAATCATTTTAACAAAGGACTATATTCATTCCACCTTTGTGTGATGTGGAAAGCAATAAAATCCTCTCCTGAAACCATGTGCTTGACTGTATTGTAACAGGAGATGTGTTTTTGCGCTTGGCCGCATGGTGGCATCGTGCGCTGCGCTGCTGAAACATCAGATCCCAGCGTTACCTCATGAAGAACCCGGGACTCGTCCTCAGCCGACGCACCGGCAGCCGGGCTTTCCTCTACGGCATGGCTCCGACTATCATCCTGTGACTGCGTGCAAGTTTCTCCCCCCACCGCCCCCATTCTCCGCTCAACGAACTGCTGTAGTTCTTCTCCGCTCCTGTCAAACCAATTGCCGACCTTGACGGTGCGCTCTGGGGAGGAACTTTACGGGGGGTGTGCTCCATATGTGGCGCTCCTCTTCAGAAAGGAAAGGATTCGAGGAAAAGTCTGTTCTGTGCTTTGAAAAAAATAAATAAAAAGAAACTAACCACTCCGTCGGAGACGAGGCGAAGGAGGAAGTTTTAAGTAGAGAGAAGAAGAAAGAACAAGAACAAACCAGCATCTCAAGGACGCAAGACGTGTAAAATGGGGGGGCAAAGTGTTCTATGAGGTGCAGCTTGCCTTCTTACAGGTGCAGCAAAAGGCAGACTGTATTTGGACTTAACCTGGATTCGTCTGATTGAGTTGCATCCTTCAGATAAACAAACGTGCTCTGTTTCGGTACTCGTACGGAAATATTTTACCATCTGCGAGGCTTGTGGAACTACAGCGAACTTAAACTGTTAAACAAAAACACTGTTTGACCGAATTTCTACGGTCGCCAGGGGCTACAGTAGCGGCTAGGTTTTGCGCTCCGAGGTCGGTGCGCTCTGCTCGACTTTAGTGGTCGCAGGTCCTCTGACAGAGAGACAAGCAGCAGGCGGACGGCAGCACAACCACATCGGGACTCGGGCACTACAGCATGTTTAAAGCTCACCGGGCACTTGTTGTCCAGTCCTCCCTGGTTGGGACCATGTTTGAGGACTCCTTTAACAGATCGATGTGGCGCGCCGCATGGATTTTATTTTTTTCCTTACTCATCCACTGCGCACAACCTCAAGGTAAGAGGAGTGCTGGATCACTACGGTACCGATTAGCCATCACGCTGGCCCATTGGTGTCTGTAGCTACCTGCTATGTTAGATGTTAATGTGGAACCGTTTCCGGTGTGGCGGCACCGGATTTTTGAGGTCTTTATCCTTTTGCACGTAGCCCACAATTTTCTCATTAGGCTTCACATCAGTGACACGCTGAGTGACACGCTCTGTTTCTTAAATGTGGTGCTTGAATAAACATTTAAATTAGACTTTTTTGCACATGCATTTCCTTCATAACCTGAACTTCACATAGATCAAACTTAATTAAGTTCATCCATGCCGATGTGTCTGAAGCGTAGAATTTAATGAGACAGATTTGAGGCTTCTCAAGTTTTCATGTGTACCGTTTTTCGAAGATCCATATTTTCTTTACAGCTGTTATCGTCACACAGTTTTACAGTTTGAACGTGTGTAATAAGCCTTTCTAATGCCACGTGCCATTACGAGTCAAGCTGTTAAAATGTTAAGCTGATTAATAAATACAAAATAATTAATCACTCTTCCCCTCAGGAAACTAAACTTTGCACGGCAAACAAGCGCCACAAACAAATACATACATATTGAAATGCAACGATTAGAGCGGGCACACAGACGTAAAGTATCAAATGTTGAAAATTAATTGGTTTTCTGAGAATTATGCCGCCTGAGCCGAGGCAAGCACCAGCCAAGTGTGGTAGTTCACAGGGAGTCGGTGGCGGTGTTTTATCTTCTTTTTTTATTATCTTTTTTCTTTTTTCTTTTTCATGAGTGGTTGCCTGAGAACGACTCAAATATTCAGCGCAATAATCCCACAAGATCCCCTGTAATATTTCTGTGGAGACTTGGTGCCCAGAAAGAGATTCTAATGTAACCTCAGGCATTCTTCCTTTTATTTTTACCCAGCTATCACAGCCCTGCAAGGTGTTAGTTTTTATGCTGTTTTTCTGAAGCCGATTGCTTTTTTCAAAACTATTCTAAAAGAAAACCCAGTTGCTCCGGGAGATTAATGTCTGTTGAAAACGTATTGGGAGTACACACAGTGTACATTACTGTCACTTTGATCCAAACGTACATTTAGTGGGGTCAGGAGTTTGCACCATGGGTCCTTGGTTGCTCCAGGTGTTCCTCAGCAAAGTAGAGCCTAGAAAATTGCTAGAAAATGAAAACGGAAACATGATGAACTTGACTGAAGGTTGTCCTTTTTCTTCACACATCAAAGCTTCATCACACACTGCACAAAATGGAACTCTTGTACTGTGTCTCTTTGACCTCTCATTTAGGCATGTTCAGAGTACATATGTTCAAACATATGCACTCTGATCATGGATTAGGTGACACTGACAATCCCAAGATGACAACATTCTTGTTCTTTGCCTTCATCTGCTGCACCACCTCCACTCAGGTAGTTGGGATTCAGGTATTGATGCCACTATGAAGAGAGAGTATTACCTCTCAAGATAGACTTTAAGCCCTTGTGGGGCTTACTCAATAATACAATGTAGGAAAGATGAATAAAAAAAAAAACCCCAAACAAACAAGGCAGATATCCATCATTCACAGGGGCATATCCCAGCGCCTGACATTTACAGGAGATTGATAACTCATGTGTCCTAGGGATTAAGAGTCCTGACATTGTTGTTTCCTCTTTCTTTATAACTGCTTCTTGCTTGCTGTTTGTATCTGATTCTGGATACTTTGCCCCAGTCTTCTCTCTTTCCCTCTGAATGCTTATTTAACCAAGCAAGTTAAATAAGAACACATTATTTACAGAGGTGGCCCGGGGAGAATGTTTTGCCAGTTTTTCTTTAGTTATGCAGTGATGCATATAGCATTATGCATTCATGTGGCTGTGTATGTTGGGGATGAAGGCTTGCAATCACTCTCTCTCTTTCTGCTTAGTCCGTCGAGCAGCGCCTCTCAGATTCCATTACATAGTCACTCTTGGGTCAGAAAATGTAGGATTTAATTGGACTCTCTTCAGACCATTCAGAGTGCAGCTCATTGAAAGTGACCCCAGTGTGGGATGCTCTCTTTCCACCCGATGATTAAAGAACATGATGAGGCAAGTAGCCTGCCTCTGGATGGACATGTCAGCCAGTGCTTGCCATATTTTAATGACCAGTCTGCTAAAACAGCTTTTTAACGATGGGAGAACAGCCTTCATCAGACCGAAGTGCTATGAAGTCTTGCTTTAGGGCTTGGTGAGCAAAGAGGGATTTTCTTCAGTTCTTTTATTTTGTACATTGTCATTCATCATCATTGTGTGGCAGGGAAAAAAAAGTCTCAGTATTAATTGATGTACATCAGGATTGAACTGATGGCAAAAAAATAAAAAAATGCATTTAGTCCATCAGCAGTTTTGATGTCATCCAAAATAGTAAAGCATTCTGTTTCAAACAAAGACCCTTTAACTTTTAAACACCTTATTTTTGGTTGCTGACACATAACCACACTCTTTTCTTGAAATTGAATAAAAAAGCCTTTCTGCAAATTCAGTCCAGATACTGTGTTTAAAGTGACAGTTATAAGAGCTGTCTGGTCTGTCCCACTGTTCACTCTCATTCGTTTACTGAGGTCATACCGAGACAATGCTGGGCTCGCCTGCTGGTTTTGTCATTTCTAACATGTCTATTTTGGAGCTTTGAGCAGCGGGGGAGGACTCTATTGGAATGTCATGTTTGGCACAGACACTTCGGCATCACTCAACATCTGCAGATTATGTTGACTAGCTACAGCTCAACTTGAGGAGCTTCGTAGGGACTTGAGGATTTCATTCTGTCAGAGGAGTGGCACTCAGATTAACGTTAGTAAGCATGGTTATGACAGTGTGCGGAGCTACTAGGACACTAATGGTACAGAAATCAGCTATTTCTTGCTGTTGTCTGGTGAAGAGGCACAAGATGTTTAGAGTTGTGGTCTGTTTATAGCTTAACGTATTGGACATGGATCTTGATGCAATCATAGAAGTGCAGAGTGTCATCTCCATTCTAAATCTTAAAAGAAAGTTGATTGAAATTGTGCGAATGAAATGAAATGGTTGCCATTTGGGAAAACCTCTTGACTGGTTCAGATGAAAGTAAAATTTAATGCATTCTTATCACAAGCAACGAAAAAGGGTGCATAATTTCAGGTGGTCAGGTGATGAGGGTGAAGCTGCATTTGCAAGGGACAATACTAGATAAAGGTTTTTGTATTTTGTTACCTTGATGTGACTCATCTTTTCCACTAAATGATCATTGCATGCTTCATTTGCGTGTACTTGAGAAGGCAATTTCCAATCCCTTTGGAGATAAAACACAGACTGCAAATGTCTGAAACACTGTATATAGATCAAGGGGCACTTTACATCAAGACTATTAATCTATTTCCTGTTACTCTTTACACCCACCTTTGGTCTTTCATGTGTCACACTTTTATTAGGCAGCAAGTACAAGCCTTTGTAGGATTACTGAAAATTGTTGTTATGGATTTGAACAAAGTTGAAGTGAGTGAAGTGAGCTAAGCCAAAAGGAGAAAAAAAAAAAGAACCAATTGAGATTGGGCTGTGAATGATTTGTGGAGACAGAGGGGTTGAGAGAATGTCTCCAGACTACAAATGTCCTGATTTGTCACTCATCTTAATTGACAGACTGGGGATCTCTGTTTCCTTGTAGCAGCTGTGCCCTGTGAAATGATTTTCAAAAGGAAGGAGAGGGGAAAAAAAAGTGAGGCTGTCCTAGATCCCTGCAGCCAGCACTTTGGCAAAAGGTCACAACATATCGCTTTTAGTATTCAGGGCTGGCAAGAAAACCCATGGTCAAAGTCCAGTGATAGATTTCTCAGAGGGATGTCTAGAGTTTCACTGTGCTACATTCAATAAAACAAAACTACCCACCGAAGGTCTCTAGTAGTGGCAAGTCTAAGAGAGAGGTGTAACTAAAGACCTTCTGTTTTTCTCTCTGGAAAGCACTTTCAGAGCTTTTTGAAGTGCGACTTTTATTTATTGATCTTGGCCTGATTTTCCAGTACCATACAGCCAAAAAGGTTAAGAGTGGGACCATGTTATTAAATTGCCACACATACTCTGAAAATTTATGCCAGCGCATACTAATTGCTTAGATATATAAATATATATATAAAAACACTTGCTGCACACTATCAATTGGCAACTGATAAACATAAGAAGTCTTCAGTAAACTTAGATTGCACGGACCTAGGACTCTTGTTTGAGTGAGAGGTTATTTTTTAAATTGGAAAATAAATTATTTAATGGGGGTGAACAATTTTTCATAATATAGAACTGACAGAACTGTCACCTGCCTGGAGAATCATCAGAGGATGAAAACGGTCCTGTTTGTGCATCTCCTGTCTGCTATTTGATCTTTGTGGCAAAATGTAAAAATTGTTGCACTACGATGGGAAAGAGAGGATAAGGTTTTAACGTGAAGTGAGATGACTTAAAATGGTGCCGCCAACAGTGACTCCCTCCCTAGAGGGTGCTGTAAAGTAACAATGGTAAGGCATAATCAATACCATTTCACAACTTTCTGTTCTGTGATTGGTTCCCTAAATTCCCCCATTAGCATGCCAGACG
>VUQS01045330.1:0-14184 GCA_015108495.1 Heterochromis multidens
ACCTGTGTGTGTCAACTTGTGTGTACGTTATCATGCCAAAACTTCCAGGGTATGTAAACTTTTGATCAGGGTCATTTGGATAGTTTCTGTTGTCATTATGATTTAAAAAGGACAAACACAATTGTTTGATAATAAATGGCTTCACCCAACCACTAACCATGAGTGAAAGAAAAGTTTTTGTATTATTATTCATATTCTCTGAAAAATGGCCAAAAAATCACAAATTCTGCCAGGGTATGTAAAATTATGAGCACAACTGTATGTGGCCTAAATAAGATGATTAAATTATTTAATAATCCTGTTGTAAAGACAACAAAGTACTACTAATTAACTACCAAGTATGATATTCCACTTTTCTCTGGTTCAGTTTTTGTGGCCATGATCTGAAGTGTTACACTATGAAGAATAAAGCAGAGCAAGATTTCTCAAAAAATACTGACGGCCGCTAGTGCTACCCCTCAGCCTCCTAGTAGATGCACCTATGGTATAAATTGGAAAATCCTAGGTGACTTCCTTCTTGAGTTATCGCATTCACAAGATTTTCCGACAACTTGACCTTGAGGTCGAGGTCATTGAGATTTGAATTCCTTCGAGATTTTTAGTAGATGCACCTATGGTATGAATTTAAAAATCCTACGCCTTGTTCTCGAGTTATTGTGTTCACAAACTTGGGTGTCCACGCCGCCCTCCCATCCAGCAGGGTGTCGACAATAAAAGCAAAGTTTCATCTTGGCCAAGACCTTAGACTCTTTTATAGATTGTATGCACTACCTCAGAATAAATGAGTCATGCTGAAATTCTTGTATTACATGTTAATTAAAGTGTTTGAGTTCTAATTCAGTGCTAGTAACAGTAAATACTGGCGAAGTGTTAACCTTGGTGATTGAAGTCATAGATGTACGATGGGCAGGGAACCTTGGTAATCAGTCCAGGGGAACCGTGGGGCCAACAAATGAGCCCGTCCCAGTCTGGAGGGCACACCTCATCTGCAGTGAGAAGATAAAGAAGTCAACACACAAGTCTATACGGTAGCTGGTAGGTTTTTTTATGCTAAGAGTATAGACTTCTACATTTTTATTTGATTCAAATTATAATGTGAAAACGCCGTACACTCACCAGCCACTTTATTAGGTACACCTGTTCAACTGCTCATTAATGCAAATATCTACTCAGCCAATCACCTGGCAGCAACTGAATGCATTTAGGCATGTAGACATGGTCAAAGTGACCTGCTGAAGTTCAAACCAAAGATCAAAATGGGAAGAAAGGTGATCTTTGAACATGGTGTGGTTGTTGGTTCAAGACAGACTGGTCTGGAGTATTTTAGATCTACTGGCAATTTCAACAAACAAGACTATTTCTATGGTTTATACATGAAGGTCTGTAGACAACATCCAGTGAGCAGCAGTTCTCTTGGCGACAATGGCTTGTTGATGTCAGAGGAGAATGGCCAGAGTGATTCTAGCTGATAGGAAGGCAACAGTAACTCAAATAACCACTTTTTACAACCAAGGTATGCAGAAGAGAATCTCTGAATGCACAACACACTGAACCTTGAAGCAGAAGACCACACCAGGTGCCACTCCTCTCAGCTAAAAACAGGAAACTGAGGTTACAATTTGCATGGGCTCGCCAAAATTGGACTAAAGAATAATAAAAAACATTGGCTGTTCTGATGAGTTTCAATTTCTGCTGCGACATTCGGATTCAAAATTTTGTTTAAAAACATGAAAGCGTGGATCCTTCCTGCATCAATGGTTCAGGTTGCTGGTGGTGGAGAAACGGTGTGGGGGATATTTTCTTGGCACACTTTGGGCCCCTTGGTACCAACTGAGCATCATTTAATTAATCATATCATATCACTGGATGTGCAGCCAACAAATCTGCAGCAACTTTGTGAAGCTATCATGTCAATATGGACCAGAATCTCTGAGGATTCTATGGCATTAAGAATTAAGGCAGTTCTGAAGGCAAAATGGGGTCCAGCCTAGTACTAACAAGGTCTACCTAATAAAGTGGTGGGTCAGTGTAACTATAAGGCTAAAAAAAAATAAATAAAGGAACACTTGATCATCTTAACTTTTAATTTTGGTGTGATTTTTTAATCCAGACCTCAAAGATTGATGATTTTGGTTTCTACTGACTGCTGTTATGTCATTTTGTTTTTTACACAGTGCACACCAGTAAGGATTTTCAACTTGAATTCATGATAAATTTCATCCATCATCACCTGATGTGTGATTTAAGTGTCCCCTTAATGTTTTTGAGCTATATAATTTCAGTTGGAGTGAATGAGCCTGGACACAACTCAAACTCAAACTCTGTTTTTTTTTAATCTAATTATTGTCTCAATGGGCAATTAATTGAACCTTATAAAAATGTTTCTTGAAGCACAGGTTTTTGAAACAAACTTTGAAAATGGCTTTTGATGGGAAACATAATCTGTGATTTATGGAGGTATACAGTTAGTTTATTCAGTCCTTCATTAAAAACCACTTATATGTTCAATTGTTATTTAGATTAGAATGGAACTGGATGGTACATTGTCTGAATGTGTTAGAAAGCAAAAGGTTTTAATGGCAGCTCCTAACATCACTGGGAGGGGTGAGACAAAATCATTTAGATATGGGGATAATGGTGTACATTTCAAACAAAGACATCAGTAGGTCCAGTAATATTTCTGCTAGATCCTAAATTGCATTGCATGAAATATTTTTCTAAGAGTCAGACATTAATCTAACACCTTTCAGATCTGCCTCATCTGCATTAAAAGCTATATTTTCAGTCATATTTCAAGATGATATGTAATACAAGTCACACAAGAGACATAAAAGCAAAATATATGAAAGTTGATTTGTGATGCTGAAGAGCTCTGTGTGCGTGCACCTCTGCTGACAAAAGCAACACAATCTGAGACTGTTGTGCCCTCTAATTTTCATTCTGAATCAATCTCTGTGCAAAAGGGTGAAGACAAGCCTGAAATACTTAAAAAGGCTCCCTAAACAGTAGCTTTACTTCCTGTAAAACAGCTCTTCTGTATGTGTCTTGTAATGTGCAATATTACAAGACACATTTAAACTCTACTGTTACATTAAAATAGCAGTTCTGTGGACCAGAAATACTCTGTGCTCAGTGTTAAACATCTGGGGCAATAAATCAATGTCAACCCACAGGACCTATAGGACAGACCCAGAGCTTTGGCAGCACACTCACAGCTGTCGTGGACAATGTGAGTCTGTGGACAGTAACGAAAAAACAAGGACTTTTGAGTTCATTTAAGAAAATATTCAGAATTAACTGTTTCATATTTCATGTATTCTGGAAGACATGACCCACTGTCCAGCAGTGATTATGCACCTGTCTGGGTGGCAGGTTCATCTGGAAAATAAAGAAATAAATTAAGCATAAAAGAAATTTAAACCCTACACTCTGCTCAGTTCTAGTGTCGAAAGGTGTGGGGAAAGCTGGAGTCACTTCTGATAGAGTATGCTGACCCATTTCTTGTTGCAGCACTGATTTGAAATTGATTTCAAACATGTGGTTGTCTTTTAATTGAAATGACTTGTTAAACAGCACAAAATTGTTAGCTTCTATTATTCTGTTAAATACTTGCATATTTATTTTTACCAGGCTTATAACCCAGGGGTTATGAAAGCTGAATAGATGAAGTTTTCTAGTTTTAAACCACCAAGATTAAATAAATTATTGGGTCTTAACTATAAAAATAATAAAATTGTCTCTAGTGTGAATGTCCTTGAAATATCCTTGGATTTTCCCAGGACCCAATTTTATTTCAAATCAGCTCTGCAAAGTTAAATTGAATGCATATAGATCTTAAAACAGATTATCATATACAATATGTAGCATACATGTTATCCCATTGACTGTTTTGTTCTCTTTAAAGTATGTGGTGAACTGTTTTTCTAGGAGCACATTCCCTTTTCCCTTTTGCCAACAAAAGCCATTTACAGAAGCCAGTGTATGTGCCATAAAGCTCAGGTTTAGTGAGAAATGTAAGAATCACTTATAGATACTTATAGAAATTGGATGCTCCATATACAAATTTGATATCTCTGTTGAATCTGTCATCTCCTCTCAGCTATACCAGCAGCTGTACATGGAAACACTTAACATCTTTCATGGAGATGAGTTCCAAAGAATTTGTGGTTACACCAAATATTGATTTCCTTTTGTTTTAATTTTCCCTGTTTACTGACCCTTGGAAAAAATGTTAAATTAAAACCATCAATTCCATTATTTTTGGAATCACCCTAATTTTTCCCCCAGGCATACAATTTAAAATGTCAGTGTTTCAGATAAGTTCAAATGTGCAGAATTGTGTTTTCTTTTGCAGAAAAGCGACTCTGTGTGTATCTTTTGTACCTGCGGTTCCCGGTTCAGTGTTGGAGAGATTCTGGTAGCACTGCATTTTGATTTCATACAGGATGTACATCTGCTCCTGTGCAGAGAGCGGACCATCAAACCCCATCTGTGGAGCACAGCAAAGAAGATCTGATTTTTGACCCTGTGTCTGCATGTGTGTAAGTCACCATTTCCTGAAATTTCAACAACATTGGGAACATCTTGCTATCTGCTCTGAGCCAGGCCATCTGCTCTGCAGCAGGCCAGCAAGTGGAGGATAGCAATGACCCAAAAAAAAAAGGAAAAAAGAGAAAAATCCAAAAAGGCAGAAAGCAGCAAGGAACACTATATTGCATATATTTTTATTTTAACACTTGCATTGACTCAACATTATGAAATGAAATTTTGGTTTGAATATATGTAAAATTATGTGAATTTTAACTTTACAGAAATAATTATTCATGCATGTAAGGTGGCTTCCTATACATTATATACTTAATCCCAGGCTTGGCAGCTGAATGTGATGTTGATAAATCTAACATACCCTTTGATAGTCCCCTCTGTACAACAATATTGTAGTTACAGACCTGTTTCATTATATTATTAATGATATTATGTTATTATGTTATTATTATTGTTAATATGTGCAATATTCTATATTACATAAAGTTTTGTTTGACTGGTTATCCAGTCAAAGGAAACAAACTGTTTAATGTGCCAGAACTGAAACTGGCACAGCTAACTTCAATATTTAATAAGAGATGATCAAATTTCAACAGAACAAAATGCTGTCAATTTAAAAAATAAACAAATATTCCGCTACAGTAGATTCCTACATATCAGACTGAGAAAACACTCTGCTTTGATCACTGACTTTTTCAGCTTTCCTGTAGAGAGCCATCTACATCGCGTCACCCCTGTTTTAGCCACATCTGCAAATCTCCGTACAACTATGTTACATTTACTATGTGAAAATCTAGCATCATGGACTGCAGGTTCTGACTTGTGAATGGTACAGTGAATAATGGTCAGGTTAGGGTTTTCATCTTTTTTTCCTCAGGAGTGTAGCTGTTCCTCTGGTTGTGGCTCCATTGTGTAGTGGTTTACATATTTGCCTAATATGTGAATGGTCCCTGCTTTGAGACCAAGAGGATACACAAACCCCTTTGGGACTGTGTCAGAATGGGCATCCTGTGTAAAAAAATAAAAATGTAAAAATTATCTGCCAAATCAAATATGCAGAGCTATCTGTTGTGGTGAACCCTCGTGAAGCTTTCTAGTGGGCCCCATCACAGCAGTGGAACCATCAGCTGCAAAGCCAACACACTGTGTGTATAATTTCATCAGAGGTGCCCTTCATAACAAGTCTTTCTAACTGCAGGATGTCACAGACAGCTGTCCTGATGTATACCTGCAGCTTAATAAGTGGACACATAGTAGGAATGTTTCTAGGATTTTTTGAGTCTGTTCATTTCTCTTTTATTTAGCTAGTGGTAGTTTTCACGCTGGTGGCTTAATGAAAAATTTTATCCCCACCAGGGATAAAAATAATTTAGCATAGGCAGTGACTGTTCTGGGTCTTTGAACCAGTATTTAGAGTTTTGTTCTGGATGTGTTGTTTATTTCTTTGAAAGTACAAAATAATTTATGCTTTAGTTCCTGAGTATATTATTCTCTAGTGCTTCTGAGTTGTTTATAGTTCTTGGTTTCTTGTTTTATTATGTTAGTTCCCGTTCATGCTCATTCATGCTCAATCTGTCCCTGTCTCTGTCTTGTCTTCAGCGTCCTGCATTTGGGTCCTACACTGCCTGCCACACAACCCACTCATAACAGGGACATGTAGACCAGAAGGAAAGAAATCCCTCCCCAGCAAATTGCACCCTGGTGATATGCAGGGCAGCTAAAACACCGTATATTAGTCTGCTGGCACAAGCTCACAATATGTCCACAAAAAAAATTTTTTTTTTTTACTTTTTTTTATTCTTTTACTTGAGCTTTACTTTGGGGCAGTGGATGCTAATTAAATGAGAATAAAATCACAAAACAAAGCTATAAAAAACTGATCAAGGTAACAATAGACTTAAGGCCGTGTTATAATGAATGGTATGCAAGTCTGAACAGATGGGTTTTGAGACGTGAATTAAAAATAGATAGTTTATGGTCCGGAGATCTGGTGGAAGTGAATTCCAAAGTCTTGGAGCAGAGCAACTAAAGGCTCTAAGCCCCATGGTAGTCAGGCGAGCAGATGGAATAGACAAAAGAGAAGCTGAAGAGGAGCAGAGTGTGTGAGAGGGTGAGTATGTATCAAGAAGATCAGACAAGTATGGAGGAGCAAAGTTATAAAGTGCTTTAAAAGGGAGAAGGAGGATCTTGAAGTTAATGCGTAGGTGAACTGGAAACCAATGGAGCTGTTTAAGAACAGGTATTATACGTTCAGTGGATTTGGTTCTGGATATAATGCAGGCAGCTGAATTCTGAACCAGCTGAAGTTTATGGAGAGATTTATGAGAATAACCATTGAGAGGAGAATTACAGTAATCGAGACGAGATGTGACAAGAGCATTGACAAGTATGGCGGTACTGAGGGAAGTAAGTAAGGAACCAAGGAGAATAATATTGTGAAGATGAAGTTTGGCAGACCGGGTAATATTGTTTATATGTGCCGTGAAGGGGAGAGTACTGTCAAGGATGACACCCAGACTCTTAACCTGACAACCGAGTTATCAATAGATAATGAAAAACTATTAGATTTAGACAGTGTAGATTTGGTGCCAGTAAGAATAAATTCAGTTTTATTACCATGAAGTTTAAGAAAATTATAAAATTAAACCAAACTTTAATTTCATTTAAACAATCAGAAAGGGATGTGGGTGGGAGAGTAGCAGTGGGTTTGGAAGAGAAATAGAGCTGGGTGTCATCTGCGTAACAGTGAAATTGGATGTTATTTTTCCTAAAAATATTGCAGAGAGGTAGGAGATAAACACTGTAATAAAGAGCAAAGGCCCGTGGACAGAGCCTTGGGACACACAGTAATTAGTTGAAGGATTGTGATCAGTGTGGATGTAGTTGCAGAAACTGTGAATGACGTATGAGGTAAACCAAGCGAGTGATGCCAATAGAGGCTAATCTATCAAAATCTATCTGTATCGAAAGCTGCAGTAAAGTCGAGGAGAATGAGAATTGTGATGAGTCCGTAATCAGCTGAAAGCAAAAGATCATCTGTACTTTTCACAAGAGCTGTTTCTGTACTATGGAATGAACGGAAACCAGGTTGAAACTGTTCATATAAATTATTTCCAGTAGGATGTTTATGAACCTGTAAAGCGACTGTTTTTTCAAAAATTTTGGCAAGGAAAGGGAAATTCGAAATTGGTCTGAAATTATTTAAATTGCTAGGTTCTAAACCAGTTTTTTTCAATAGTTTTAAGAGATGACGGAAAAGACCCAGAGATAAGGGAAGAACGTACATTAGTGATAAGTGAGCCAAGAGAGGGGAGGGAAAGATTAACAAGATTAGTGGGCAGTGGATCTTGTCTTGCAGGTAATAGATGATGTCCAATTTTGACAAGTTGGTATGAGTAGTGTTTGGGGTCACATCTTCAATTCTCATGGAGAATCCGCTGTTCCATTTTAGCAGCACTTTCATCAATTAAGGCAGAATTTAAAGGAGAATTTTGGTGGTGTATAAATTCTTGGAGACAAGCAATAGTATAGATTCATTCTTAAGCTACTCACATGTTGCAAAAAGTGTAGTCCTTATATATTTACATATTTAACACTTGGTACGAATGAAAATTAAAAATATATAAATAGCATGCTGCTGAGATTATCACACTGAGAGAATGACTTATGAGAAGATGATTCTCCCAAACACTTAAATTGCCCTTTTACACTGCTTTTCCTAATTTATTTAAATTATTTTTCTGTGTAAGTGAAAATGACTGAGACAACAAATGTATTAGTGTTTTTTTTTTTAAGGGAGTAATCTGCATTTTCTCTCTCTCACTCTCTTTCTGCTGCAGCCTTTTTTCTTTATGTAAATCCAACATGCTTTCCATTTTGAAACTGATATGGAAAATATATGCGCGACCTAGTAAGATTGCTGTCACGATTTTTTCCCCAAACGTGACCAGGATTGTTATTCAGACATCACACTCACATGTCAAACTGCCATCAGATTTGCATAACAGGGTGCATGTCTGGAAGGGGCTTAATATTTATCCCTAGGGAACATGACTGTCCTTATAAATGTTACTGCAATCCATCCAGTAGTTGGTTGTATTATTACAACGTGGACCAAAGTGAAGAACTGGCCAAAGAGATACTGCTATCCATGAAGTGATGTTTCTAACATGGCTAAAACAAGGATATCACTCAGACAAAATGTCTGAATGCATCTTTTAAAACCCTGACATAAGTTTTAATTGACTTGTTATATAAGTCTGAGCAAAAAGATCAATTTTTGCCTTTTTTTCCTTTTATTTCAGGACTATTTGAAGAAAACCTTTTACTGAGAAACACACTGGCTCTTGACTTTTAGAATAGCATGCTTGCTTATTTTCTTAAAAAGTAAAAAGGATTCTGTGTTTGAAGTAATGTATCAGTGGGTTCTAATCATTCCTTCAGTGATTTATTTTTTTGTTTGATTAAATTGTTTTCTTTTTAAATTGTTTTCTATATATTTCACTTACAGTTAATGTCTCATTTCCCCTCTGATGATCTGCTTGATTTGCTTCACTTCTTACAGAAATCTATGACCTCTCATACCCACTCCTAATCAATCAGTATTCCTTGTGGCCAAAAATAAGAGGAGAGCTTGTGCCTGCCCTCTTAAATGTCAGGTCAGTGAACAGATGCGTAAGAGTTAGCACAGATATTTTTCTTTTAAGAACCATGTTCTAACTTTTTAACAGTCTTGCAGGTGTTGCCTTAAATTTTTAAGATCTCTCCTTTTATGTGATTATTCCATTTTCCTAATGCAAGTCTGACATGCACTGAAATTTTGAAAAAAAACATCATTACAGATTCAAGCTGGCTCACAATCTTACAGCCTGTCCAGGAAAATAACACTGTGGTTATTATACCATGTCAACAATTATACAGAACCATGAACAATTATATTTCTAACAGACCAATAAGCAGAAAAATCAGACTTAATATTCTTTGCAGATCATGTTTAAGATGTGTATGTTCCAGAGTTAAAGTATTACCATTTCCCAGTAGAGTTAATTATAGTTAAGATACTTTCACAAATATGTTAAAGCTCCATCTGGAGTATGACAGGAAACTTGGACTTAGTCTTGATTTATGCATGTATAAAATAAAGATATTGGAGGAGCCAACTGATCAACTCTCATCAGTGTTATAATTTTTAGCTAAAACAAAGCATTTGGTAGAAGCTTGAGAAGGATTCCCACCTTATTTATCTACTGAATTTTAACAACTTGTACGTTAAGTGCAAGACGAGGCACATTTAAAGTATAAGCTAGAATATTTAAAACCAAAACAACTATCTTGACCTTGCAACCATCGTTCCCTGACCATTTTTGTACCCTAAACCAAACTACATGTAGCTGCAAGAAAAACTAAGCGAACCCTTTGGATTTTCTTCTGTAACCGGTCATCTAAAGCTCCATTTATAGTCCTGTGCTGAATCCCTGTAGAGCCTACGTAGTTGATGACGTCATCATTTGCATTTATATTTGTCTACTGGTGCCTCTGTATTGCTCTGCAATCACGACTGAAACTGAGCCAATCATGTTGGACCATATACAGCAGCAGTTACTTTTACTTAAATGCTGGAAAGAGAGACTTCAAAAGCAACTGTATCTACGCATGGATTGTCATAGCTACAAAAATGAGAAAATGGCATATGTCTACTAAAACCTGACCAATTTATCAGCGGGCCAACATTTTCAGCTGACATTAGCTATTTTCCAATCTATCCGCATTGGCATTTTAACGGTCAGTAAATTAAAACTGTAAAAATAAAGATGAGACTGGAATAACACCCTTCAACCATGCTGTTGCACAGGTTATCCACCAGAGGGCACTCTGCAACTTCAATGTTGACAACACACCTATTTGGAGTGCCACAAACACAAGCAGCTGACCAGAGAAGAGTCGGGCAGAGCATAAATGAGTAAATGATTAACTACACCTATCAAATGATAAGGAAATATGCTTGTTTCATGAATCTGAAAGAAAAAAATTAATATTTTTAAATCACCAGATATCAGTAGCATTCTTAAAAATCTTATATCGGTCAAGCTCTCCAACAGGGGTGGGCAATTAATATTTCTTTATTGGTGCGGTTTCTAATACGCCCCCTTGGGAAAATTATTTGCCCACCCCTGCTCTAGTGGATATAACACAGCACTACAAATAAAGCTTGAGTCATAGGTGTAGACAATCACAGTGTTGGTGCTGAAAGTGAATCCCTATAATGAATAACTGGCTGAAACTACTCTAGCAGCAATAACCTCAAAATAAGCACTTCCTGTAGTAGCACCTTATACCTTCAAAACTTTTTAGAGCAATTTTGGACCATAACTGGGGATACTTCTCTTGACGTCATTTCACAGTATCTCTATATTCATTCTATTTCTTGGTACAAGCAGCTCTACTGACTGACTAAAGCCTTTAGCTCTTATCCTATCCTTCTTTACTTTCTACCTTAGAGAATAATATGTGTTGTGTTGCTGTTGAGTCATCTTAACTGGGCACCCAATTTTATCAAAGGTAGCCACAGTACTAAATTGTCTCCATTAATAGACTGATTTTCTGAACAGATAAACAGCTAAAGGATTTTTCTAAATAAAAGGTGTCTGTATCCCACACCTCAAATCTTGTTTCATTAATTGGACTCCAGGTTTACACCTTCCTGAGCCAAACAGCCCAGCCTAACCCCAGCCAGCCATCTCACTGAGGGTGGTTGGTTGGTTGGTACAGAGCAGATGTTTGAGTTTCAGTCTTAGGATAAATAATTATGGTGCCAGGCATCAGAATCAGTTTGTTAAGAACATTTAAACCCCTGAAACTTGTATTGTGGATACTTGGTTAGATGCAGAAAGAAGCTCCCCTCTTTATTTTATAGCCTAAAACTTCCCAGTGTGTTATTTTTAAAACTAAAGTAAACAGAAGCTGGTGCTTAATATGTGCACCCTGTATTTGATGTTACAAATCAGGCTGACGTGTTCATTACTGACTCAGATTTCAGAAAGTGAGGCTTGGTAGGCTTTACCTAATCTGACTCCAGAGTCTGAATTAATCCCCACAATTTGTCCAACAATACAAACAGGTCTGATGTTGAACCCACTGAATCTCACTGTTGAAACAGTTAATGTAAAGGTTAATCTGTGGGGTTAAGAACGAAAGGTGTTATCTTCCCACATCAATGTCTTAGCCAGCTAAATAACTATCTTCATGAAAAATTCACACAGAATTGATGACAGACATGGATGAAATTAAAGCAGCTGTGCAGGAAGAGGATCACACTTGACTTGCAAACACTTCAGTCTGATTATCAGGCTTTAACTGGAAAAGGTAAAAAATAGCTTTAGTCTGACAAATATGAGGAACATTACCATCTGTCAGTGAAGTAAGAATCATACAATCCTAACTTTGACTGATTCAGATTTCAGGGTTCAGAAAACAAACTACAAAAACAATATCTGAATTTACCATATGGCCAGAACTATTCATTATTCCATTATTGCTATTTGATATTCATATTGTGAAGTAATGCCATGGCATCAGAAACCATATTTCTTCTTTTTTAAAGTATATATAGATCATTCATTATTATAGAGGATCCAATGCTGAAGCCACTGTCCATGGTGCTGTTAATGCAGGCACACTCTCCTGCCTTCAACATGCTGCAGCTTATGCTTCACTATAAACAACTGGGACTCATCAGTGACTAATAGCACAGCAAGTCTGGTGATTCATGTGTCAAAATTTTACTCATCCCAGCTTCTTGTCACATGTCACTTCAGATGCATTTACCTTTTAAAAAAACTATTCAAAACGAATCATCTAAACTCTAACATACTGCTGTTGCTCCTAGGTTTGGTTCTTTTTCCCCCATTTATTTTAAAAGTGATGATGCTTTACAGACCCATCAGATATAATGTGTTCTGCAAGACAACTAATGCGGGCAAGACATGTGTAAGACGTTTTGGCAGCTGATGGTTATTTTAGAAGGAAAAAACCTATCAGATCTGGAACAAATCGCTCCTGACAAGTTAAGCTCATAACAGATGCATAGTCTCTTTCTGCGGTGCTGGTATTGATATTGATTTTATGATGAATCGGGAGGGAAGTTAGCTGTGACACGATGATCAGATTGTGTGTTTGGCAGATGTAGATAAATTGTACTTCATACTATGGAAGAGCTGTCAGAAAAGTCTACAGCACAAAATATACTGTTATATGCCTGGGTGTTGACACTTCACTTCTCTGTAGTTGATATATATATATATATAGAGAGAGAGAGAGAGAGTTTGTGTGTGTCAGGCAAACATAAAATGTGCAAATGCACACTACATGTCCATGCATGCCTGCTGTGTTCTTTACAGATTGCCTGCTGTGTCCATACAGAGGGGAAATGAGGCATGTTGCTCCATATAACGGATATGTGCGCACCCCATCTTTTTTCTGCTGGTCTAACATTATGTAGTGAGAATTCATATTATCATGTTTCTACTGAGCTTCTTTACGCTCAATAGGGGAAATACTTGTACAAAAATATGACTTCAGTCGCACAAAGATGCCGCATGCTGTGGCGCGTACCGGCATAATGTTTCTTACCTGTGCGTCAACCGAAGTCCGACACAGGAAAAAGTTTGGGACTAATATCCATAAGAAAAAATTCATAGTTCGTCCATATGCCTTCATCCCTAGCAGTGTAACAATAACACTAGGTTAAATGGTTAATTATAAATCCTGCGTTCTCGGCGCATCTGTGCTTCAGAGCGTAGCATTTTAGGAAAGTTTAACCCAAGTTGTGGTCCAAACCTGAGCCGTCCGCGCAGTGAAAACGACAGCGGACTTTATCAGATCCCAAATTCCACGTTTTCCCATTCGGACAATCCTTTCTTGCACTCAGAAATGTTTCCAAAAAAGGCTCAGAAATCACCACAGTGTCACCCTGAGTAGAATCCCGGACGTGCGGTGCAAACACTGGAGATTCCCGTTAAGTCTGTGATGTGACGCGCAAGGACAACACATAGCGCCCGACATGTGAGCCAGGGGGAAAAGGTGGGGTTCATTTTCATGTGGTGTCATTCTGAAAAATCTTGTGTCATAAATACCCTCAACAAAATATTTTGTTTCCGCTCCTAGCGCACTGATTCAATGCCCTGGGTAAGGGGCAGGAGCAGTGTCGCCGATAGCATGGGTTTGGTGTTAACACTGGGGGGCACACATTAGGCGGGCAAACTGGAGATCCTCCCCCAGAAAATATAGAACATAAAAGACAATTTCTTGCGTTAAATGTGAAAAAAATTCGTTAAATTAAATTTGTTTCTGTAAGAATGCAGAAATTAATATGTATGAAAAACTGTTAAAATTAACTAGAAAATGTAGGTTAAAAACAAGTACTCATGTAGTATAATGTATTGTGTTATTATATAGTATTATTATTATATTATACAATATAGTATGATTGATGTATTGATGTATCATTCCATATAAAATCCCTAAAAGGTGTGTGTGTGTGTGTGTGTGTGTGTGTGTGTGTGTGTATATATATGTATATATATATATATATATATATATATATATATATATATATATATATATATATATATATATATATAT